>CM076670.1:7511354-7565702 GCA_038496675.1 Rachycentron canadum | reverse complement strand
GCCCGGTGCTTATCGTAGCCATCCAGGTAAGACTTAAAGCCTCATAGTCACTTGCACCCTAATGTACATCATTCTGTCTGTCCCTTAATATTTTACTCTCATGTACAAGGAAAATACTGGCAGCTAAAGACTGGGGTATCGTGCCACTGCACTGCAAAATGTAGAGTAAAATAAAAAAAGAAAACATACTGTGAGTGGAAGGGTCTAAAAAACCCAGGTGGAACTAATCAGCTAATCAGTAGCTGATTTCAGTAAATTGCTGGAGTAAAGCCATCGTTAGTGTCATTTGTTCCACCTGTTTTTTGTTTTTTGCTGCAAGGACAAATCAATATGTTTGAATGAAAAATGTCTAAATCAAAAGGTTAAAGCAAAACTCTGTGGCCTCTTAAAACCATAAAACCCATTTAAAAGGTTTAGAGGTGTGATTAAAAAATAATTTGAGTGAAGGTGTATTTGCAGCTGTGTGTATAATGTATATTTTGTGTATATTCAGCTTTGACAAACAGTGAAATTAGGCTTGATCCTATTCACATCAATCTTGTGATGAACAGGACAAATAACTGAGACATTTTTCTCTCACTACAAGGCTTGTATTGTAAATGCTTTAACACTGCATTAAATCTGCTGCCCTCTTAACATTGAGTGACCTCTTAACGGAGCAGCATAATATCACATCCATGTTGATTTCCCTGACACAACTGACTGGCTGTCTTCTACCCTACAGACAATGCAATACCCATCAAGTCCTGGTTCAGCGACCCTAGTGACACAGCACTTCTTAACTTGCTGCCTATGCTGGATGCACTAAGGTAAAGGCATGAAAGAAAACAGACACTGCAAACACATTGTCATGGTTTACTTTGTCCAACATCCATTGTCCAACATCTTAACATCCTAAGCATAGCACCTGAGTTTAGCTGTCTGTAGTTTTAAAAAAAAAAAAAAAAAGGTGCAAGGTTATGACTGCAACAAAGCCCATATAACTTTAATTGTTGGCACATACATACATGAATATGTTATGTTTCTTATTTTTTATTTTATTATCTTATTTTCATTTTTCATTCTGGCATAGTGTACCACCTGGTTACTACTCTACCCTACATTATGAGATCCTCTCCAGCAATCAAACCTTTTAGCTTCAAACCCGTTTGTTGTGCTGCAACCACAGTACAAACATTTGCAAACACTGTCCTTAAAGACATTCTTAGGACTAGTTCTATTCCTTGCACTCTTCTTAAGAGTGAGATGAGATGATGTTCATACCATAGATGGAGTCTGGACATTGTTAGACTGAAGGCGCTGGAATCAGCAAATTGTCCAAACTTAAAAAATATACTAACTATACTATATACTGTACTATATATACTATAGTTAAACTAACACGTATATGTTTATACATGCACATGAAATTAAAAAAACAATTTGTAGTTTTATAGTGTTAGGTGGTGGAACTATTTCTTGGTGAAGAGCAGTCTGTAGCATCACAGTCTTTTTGTGTTAGTGAGTTTGTCAAAAACAAAACTCAGTGACCCTCTCTGTGTCAAAAAATAGTCTGAGACACTGCTACTCCTTGCAGCTATACTGATTAACTGTTGTTTATAAAGGAAGTTACAGCACATAATTTGCCCCAAAAAGAACAGTTTTATATGCAAATGAGAGGCAATGTGTTCATGCGTGAGGTTTTAATGGGTATAATCTTAGGCTTTATAGAGTCTCAATTCTCATATATTGCTTAGAAAGAAAATATACAAGCATCTGTATCTCTTGAAATATTGAATTACTCTTTTAATGGCAAAGACAACAAGCGTGTATATTTTCAAGTAGCTGAATTTTGCTTCTCTCACTTAGGTTCACCGCTGATGTCCGCTCCGTCCTCAGTCGAAACCTCCACCAGCACCGGCTCTGGTGATTGGCTGAATCAAGAGGGGCGGGACTTGTTGACCAGCCTCTTCCTCTCTGCCGGCTTCCTTCCTGCCCTCCGTTCCCAAACAGACGACCCACCAGCCCTCTCTGAGCCTCTCAGATGTGTCCTGAGGAGATGAGGGTTGGGGCGACCGCCTAACATGGGATGAACAGTATGGGATCACCAGAGCCCAGAAACTACTGGGGAGGGAGGGAGAGCCAGCTTCTTTCTTTTTTTCTTCTCGATTCTTTATTTGTATTTTTTTTTTTTTTTTTTTTTTTTTTTTCCCAAAACAAAATGGAGCCTCTCTGCCTTATAGCTCCTGATACTGACTGTGTGCGTATGGAGGTGAGCTTGTGTACGTGAGTTGGAGTATGCTTGCTGAGTTCGTTAGTCCTTTTTAAACTTTTTTGAAGATTGGGAGGGGGGGCAAGAGAGGGATCAGCAAAGCAACAAAGACAATTCTACATTATTTCTTCCTCTCCATCATCACCAGACGTTGCACTTCAGCAAACAACTCACAACAACAATTTACTTTCTTAACCTCTCAGATCAACTGAGAGGAGGAAAACAGAAATCGGCCCCTTTTTACACCAACCTCATGCCCCAACGGTGATTCATTAATTTCCTCCCCCAAGAAGAATGGATCCACTTACATGATGTAATTGATGGACTTTTGCTTGGAACATACCATCCACAGGCATTTTTTTTCTGGACAAATAGCCAAGCAGTCTGATTCTTTTTTTATTATTATTTTTCAGCCATAACCATCACTCTTTCCACAAAGCTCTTCATGGGACACAGTGATAAAGACTTGACTGAAAAGTTGTGAGAAAAAAGAAAGGCTTGTAACGATATGTGGACTGCTGTGCCGCCTTTCCATATCTGATTGTTTATCTGTTACCATAATATATGATAATATGACTTCTGCATACCATGACATTTCACTCTTCCCCTTTACCATTTGATGCCATCCTGATTTCATCTAATAGGAATTGCACTTAATTTTTCCCCCTTCTGTTTTTGTTGCAGTTGGTTTTGTATTTGATTCAAATTTGCAGCCTTCCCCTTTTGGTTTTTACCCGCTCCCCTTAATGTATGGGTTCAACTATTAGACCCTCCGTCTTTAAATGCCTTCTGAACAATGTCAGTCTTGTTAAGGCTCACAGCAGCTTCTTATTGGCTCTGTCTCCAGATCTGTGTTACTAATAAAACACTTGTCAGTATCGGCCAGTTACTATCCAGCTTGTTTTCTTTTAATATAACATTTTGGAGCTTGTCAGCTGACTAACTAACTAATACAGAGAAGGGTTCAGTCACTGTGAGACAAACCTTTACTAATAATCTGCTGCCACTATGTGGTGTAACAGGAAACTGCATCATCTTACACTACTCATGAGGCGTGCTCATGAGAATACCCCTCAGTATCAAGGTTATAGATGACATCCTTCCTCTAACTGAAGGAGTCTACCCAGGATGCCACACACATGAAGGAATCTGAGAAAAGTTGCACTTGTGTAAAAGCAGTGAGACTTGTATTGTCTGATATCACAATTGCGGCACCACTGCAAATGTTGGAAGCTTGTCATTTTTGTGTGTATATGTTGCTATCTACACCTTTTGTGGTAAATGTAGGCAAATATCATATGTTACGGACACTTGTGCAAAGTTTTTGTTACATTTTTCAGTTTTGTGTAGTTGTCATGCGACTCAGTAAGTTGCAGATGGATATCAGTGGTTTCACAGCTGCTGATCAGTCACAGCCTCAACATTTAAATATTAGTCATTCTAGTGCGGGCACTATGGTGGGCTAAGAGCACAGTTTCAACACCTACCTCCTTCTCATGATGGTTTTGAAGTAAATCTTAAAGCTTGAAACAGCAAACACACCATCTGTCGTTGTTTAAAGTAACCTAACTCCACTTTGTTAAATTTCACAACCTGGGTTGTGTTTAATCAACAAATCCTGGGAAGACTGCTCTGTTTTGTTTTTGTTTTTTTTTGTTTTTTTTTTCTTTTCACCTTCCTTTGCACTTGAAGTACAATACTGGAAATACTGGAAAATGACACGAGGAATGTAATCTCTTTGAAACGAGACTGTCTCCTGTTGGGATCATGTCATTACCCAGGGGTTTCCTAAACTTTGAGGCAGGATTGAGCTGTAGCTTCTGAGGATACCTTCGAGGAAACTCTGTTGTTTAGGAGCAGGTCTATAGCGCTGTCTAATTAGAACCAAGTGGCCATGTCTCAGTGCTCTATGGTGGCAGCAGTAAGCGAAACTGGAGTCTATTTTTTTAATATTTTGTCGTGAAAAATTCATATCTGTCATTGATGCCATGTGACTTAGCACAATTACATCAGTATAACTTGCAATTTAATGTCCCTGACATAGAAGAAGAGATAAGATTAGTCTGTATGAAGACAACTTTACAGTGATCCAAAGTGTACAGGTTTATCCAATAAATGATCAGCTGGGCCTGAGAGAAAAAATGGTATGACCCATAACAACCAGCAAACATTCTGGTTTTACTGTCAGAGCTAAACACGAGGGACTTTTTAGATTGATCTCACTGTCACCCGATACAGATCCACCCATCATAAGAAGAGGCAGAGGCGTCACATGAGCAAATGATGTGAGTCACAGTCACTTGAGCAATACACAGGTTAACAACTTTGAGTGTTGTATGAAGTGGACAACCAGTGACTTGAATTATTTAGGAAAGAGTGAATTGAATTATTTTCTAATCTAAGAAAGACAAGTGCCTTCAGGTTGAAATTAGGTAGCTGATTTAGTGATCGAGTAGTGGCTAGTAAATATGTTCCCAAAACTAGTACCGTATTTACTTTTAAAAACAGTATTATTAGAAACAACTGAGGCAATATTTTAAATCAGTGAGGGTTGGTTATAATAAAATTTGCATGAATCCAATAGAAAGTGAGTTTAGGACTAAATTGCTTTGATTGAATTGCTGGATTTTCAATAAAGGATTTTAGCTTAGTGACATTTCAGGGGAGTGGGTTTAATTTATTTCCTTTGCACTTAAAGAAGGTGAAGAGGTCGAGGAACGAGCTCATTAACCAAACGGAAGTTGCGAAAACTTCAAACGAAATCAGTCATTAAAACGCATCGAGCTGACGATAATGACTGAATGCACAGTAACGTGAACTGCCCCATCCTGCTAAGGACCTACTTAATGTCTGTGGGCTCAGATTATTGAAATCGTTTAATTACAAAACCAAAAATCTGGCATGTTTTTTGAGCTTCCCCTCTCTAGCTGCTAACCGCTGGGCCTCGGTCATATGACAAGGACAGATGCCTCCTCACCGCCCTGCCCAACGTCTTTACGCTCGGCGGTTGATCAAAATAAAATAGTCCCACGGAAAAAAAAATGTGACTGAGATTTTAAACCTCTTGAAAATGTCTCATCTCACATAAGGAATTTCACGTGAATAAATACGGATTATGAATATAAAATTAGTGTGAATGAGGGCTAAGATAGTGACAAATTAACCCTGCGAACTAGACTCTCCCCTACATCATGTTGTTATTGTATCCCTCCGCCGCAGTCGCACTAGGAAAACAGCTGTGGCAAGCTAACGCTAGTTAGCATCGTTTGTTTTTGTCGTGTGTGTCAGCGATTTGGGTCCCGTTCCTTGCGCAAACCGCTATCATACGAACCAGGAGTGACCGACTTGTTGTCTGTCATCTCTTTTAACAATGAAGTTTCAGTACAAAGAAGAGCACCCCTTTGAGAAAAGGCGGTCTGAAGGCGAGAAAATAAGGAAGAAGTATCCGGACAGGGTACCAGTAAGTAGCTAACGTTAGCTTGGCAGCTCGAGCTGTGTTGTTAGCAACTTGACGGCTAGCTAAGCTCATGCCTTTGTAACACAGGTCTTATTTAGACAGCTGTTTGTAACACCTAATGTCCACACTCAAAGCCGGACTTTACTTGTTCGGTTCAGTTTATGTTTAGTATATTATGTTTCACCCTGGTTGACTGCCACGTTAGTAAACGCTAGAGGTTACCCAACTAGAATTTCGGCCTCACTTGAACAGGCCAGCTAGGAAAAGCTTCGTGTAATCCTTCCGTGTTTTAATTTCTGGCTAATACTGCTGAAGAACAATCTAAGGCCATTGATAACAAAGTAACATCACCTTTCTCTGGTTATATACACTGTGATAGAAAGTGAAAGTGTCCAGACTGATACTGGTGTGATCGGGGCGGCTCGGTGTAGTTTTAGGCTGTATGCTGAAACGATAACAGCAGTGCACCTTAAAATAGTTGGTGTCAACAAACAGGGCACTTGTTTACGTCGCACTGGGTCTTGTAGATGGATTATATACTCTACAACCTTTGACCTTTTGCCGCTTCATCTGACCTAACAGGCCTGTCTTGATCAAAACTGACAGCAAGTAAATGTGCTTTCTGTGATGAGACTACAATAGCAGTTTAGTTTTACTTTTACAATTGTCATTAGTCATGGCTTGTATGAGGTTTGATGTATAGCTTCAACTAACTATCTATTAATGATTGATCCACTATTAATTAATTCAACCGGTCAATATAATTACAAGGACTAGTAAATTGAGCCCAAGTTGACGTTTTCAAATTGGAGATTTTGTGGGACAGACGGTCCAAAACCAAAAGATGCTAATTTTAGTGTCATACAAGAGCAAGTAAACCAAGAAATGTTCACATTTGAGAAGCTGGAAATCTTTGGTCTTTTTTTGCTTAGATTTTTTTTTTTTTTTTTTTTTTTTTTAGTCTGCTGACTAATTGTTTAAGATCTACCTTGTTATACTAATTGTACCAAGAAGAGAAGAAACATAAATTGTTTATTTTTGAGTCTACAAATGTGGTTTTTATTCTGACTGGCAATTTGCAAAGTTTCAGTTAAATATAAGTCATTGCTTGCTTGAATGATTGATTGATGATGTTTCTCAGATTCTCTTTCTGAGCACGGTGAAACAAACTATTAAAGTACTGCTCACAAACACAACCCTTGTTCAGGAAAAAATGCTCTATATTCATCTGTTGAGGACATGTTGTGCAATAGTTTTGTTTTGTTTTCTTTTTTTTTCCTTTTTTAGGTAATCGTGGAGAAAGCCCCAAAAGCCAGAATAGGAGATCTGGACAAGAAGAAATACCTTGTCCCCTCTGACCTGACAGGTAAACACTGAACCTTTTTTAAATATATTGACATGTTATAGTTATAATTAAATTTTATACAATCTTGCATTGTCTTCTACAATCTTTTTTAGTGGGCCAGTTTTACTTCCTCATTCGGAAAAGAATCCACTTGCGAGCTGAGGATGCTCTCTTCTTCTTTGTAAACAACGTCATTCCACCCACCTCAGCTACCATGGGACTGTTGTACCAGGCAAGAGTCTTACTCACTTTCTATCGAACTGACCTTTTAGACACCTGCTTTTAGACTGTCTTTATCAGCATGTTCCTGTTTCCTACCTGCATTGAAGTGAGCTTGCCTTTGCATTTTTAACATCATACTAACACCACTCTCCTCTCTCTTTCTTAGGAGCATCATGAAGAGGACTTTTTCCTCTACATTGCCTACAGTGATGAGAGTGTGTATGGGAACAGCCAAAGGGAAATCTGATCCCACTACCATCCCCCCTCAACCACTACCCACCTTTCTGAGACCTCCACCATTCATTCATTTGAATATTAAATCCAGCTCAGCAGCCTAGAGTTCCCAGAGTAAATATGTCAAATGCACTTTCACTACCCATACATTACCCTTATCCCATCCATTTATGTCTTTATTATTCTGCAGTCTGAATTGTATTTTCCTCCACTCTTCTTTTTAGTAACAACTTGGGTTGTGGTGGTCTCATGGCCAGTTATTTTTCTAGACTGATAATTGATTATATTTACCTGGAAAAACTGAGAAACAATAATAAAATAACATTAGAACTAGGCCAATATTATAGTTACTCCAGGGTTAAGAGAAGAAAGGCATAGTATGTGAGTTCAAATCAGCTCTTACTGGCAATGAAGATAGTTATAGTATAGGTTACCGGTTGTATACTTTTGTTGACATGCAGGAGGGAAAAATGTGTTTTGATTTCAGTGTAGTAAATTAATAGCATCCACCGGCTAAAGACAGATAATGTTGTCTCTGGCAGAGTAAAAGATAACTGTTTTGCAGCAGTTCATCTCCTAGAAAAAAACTAAAGTGGCTAGGTTAATTTTTCTTTCAAAACTCACCTGTCACTTTAGTCTGTGAATGAACGTTTAGTGCGCTGCCCTGCATCTGACCCCAGCAAGGAGTATAATAGAATTCAGACTAAACAATCATCCTCTGCTTTCAGTGGTAAGACTATTCTGTTGACTGCTACTATGATTATTGTTGTTATTGTTAATTTTAGATGGCTTAATTTCTAAAGGTATTGTAAAGCTGAGTGCAATTTTTCTCTTTTTTAAGTTTGTCTTCTTTTTTTTTTTCTTTTTTTTTTTTAAAATTAAGGTTTGAACTCTGTATACAGCTGCATTACTGGCTCTTTCTCTCCACTCATGACCATACATGATAAAATGTGATGAAAAGCTATCCGTGTTTATTGTCTTTATTAAATTTCTTGCTATAGCATTTCAAATACCTTTATATTCCCTTTTGAGAGGCTCATCCGTTGTAAAAAGTTGAGATATTATTTATGACAGAAAATGGTGTGAAGTCCATTTTATTTGTCACTCAAAGTATTAGTCTTTCAGGTGTGGCTGTGTACAACCTTCGACACAATGAGCTGGAGTTCTAGCCCAACCACTGAGCCTTTCTTCCTGCATTTCCATCAGTCTGTTTATCATAGATAAAGATGGATACTGTAACTGCTCAAATAATCTGTGCCTTTCCAAACTGTGCAAGGCCACTCATACTTAGTTTTTCTTGTTTATGAAGCTGTTTTGACTAAACTAAGACTAGACTAAGATCTACTATTTTTCAATTTATTGTCAACTTATTTAAGGGATTGAATAAACTGTGTATAAGGAGGAGAGGGAGCAACAATAGAGAATTCAGGATATAAACATACCTTGTTTAAAAAAAAACAAGGGCAAAGTAAATACAGAATTTGTCGTTTTTTAAAAAATATCAATCTGATTTGCTTTTCAGAACAGAAAACAAAAAACAGAAAGATCCACATTGGACCACAATTAAGAAGGGAATCAAATGAAAATTGTGACACACCTTCAGCATATGTTGTGTCTATAAGGGCTCCAACTATTTGTCCGTGTTTATTTTTCCAAGTTCACACTTGATAAGACGGGGTCGTATGACTATGCCTAAACTACATTTCCCATAATGCATTTCAGAGGACAACTCGGACGTTATCCTTGACACCGGAAGCGGAAGCTTATCACCCAGGCTGAGACTCTTTAGTCTGTTTATATTTTGTTGAGAAGTTTTGATTTTGTGTTGTTTAACTGCCCCAGATACAGCCAACTGGCCTCAACCTGAAAACCGCGAGACGGTTAGATTCTTGTTAAACGACTCACAAAGCGACAAAAGTAAGATATTTGTTATTTTGTTACTGTACCACACTAAAGTAACGTTAATAAAATACGTTGTTAGCGCTAAGCAGCTAGCTAACTTCATCAACGTTTGCTCTCGGGCGTGTTTATAATTAAAGTTGTTGTCGCGGATGTTTATGTCTTAGCTTTGTAAATTTTCATCTTAAACTAGTACTATGCTAATTTACAATACTAAAATATATTTAACCGCAGCTGAAGCTAACAATGCTAACTTGGCAGTTAGCGGAATAGCAGCTAGGCCTGTAGCATGTTGCATCTGTGTTATCTCCCCCGGTTATACCACCAGTGAGATGTAGACTATACCGCAAATGCACTTTTTATAAGTCTTGTAACCTTGCAGAAGTTTTAATCTGAAATTTTGACCCACACCAGCTGGCCCCTCCACTGCCTGTCACCATGCCCGCCCTGCTGGAGAGACCCAAGCTGTCCAATGCGATGGCCAGAGCCCTCCACAAACACATCATGAGGGAGAGGGAGCGCAAGAGACAAGGTACGGTGTGTGTGTGTGTGTACACTTATTATCCTCTGTCACAACAAAAGAGGTGGAGGTGGACAGATGTTGTATTTGTATTGAACTGTACTTGGTTATGATATAAAGAGATGGAGCTGATACTAAAAAATCTTGAATTATTGATTATCAAAATCAAATTTAAGCTCTTTCAATATTTCACTGTTGTGCAAAACATAATGTCTAAAGGTGTTTGATATTTTTTCTCGTTGACAAATATCTTTAAATACACTTAAGGAAATTACAAAAAAAACCTAAAAATGCAGCAAGCTTCATAAACACAGGTTTTATTTGACATGAATACATCCTCCACCACTGAACAACATGAATATCATTGTTCAGAGGAGGAAGAGGTGGACAAAATGATGGAGCAGAAGATGAAGGAGGAGGAAGAGAGGAAGAGGACAAAAGAAATAGAAGAGAGGATGTCATTGGAGGAAACCAAAGAACAGGTCGGAAAACTGATGAAAACTGTTTAGAAGTGTGATGTTTCTTTACAGGCTGCTCCACTTCTATACCATGTTTACCCTTGGTTTAGACATAACATAGTAAAATATATGGCAATCCACCCCAATTGAAATTTCAGGTAATGAAGATGGGTGAGAAACTCCAAGGACTTCAAGAAGAGAAACACCAGCTCTTCTTACAGCTCAAGAAAGTACTTCATGAAGAGGAAAAGAGACGCAGAAAGGAGCAGAGGTAGTGAATCTTATTTAAAATTTAGTTTTTAGGCCCAGGAGTTAGTTCTTGTATGCAGTTTAATTTCTGTGTTCCCTGTCTTCTCTAGTGATATCACAACCCTGACATCAGCCAGTTACCAACCCAGTCTGCCTATGCATGCAGGGCAGCATCTCCTCAGCATTCAGGGTGAGATACTTTTCATGTTCAATGTGTTGCTTGACTTCATCCGTGGTGGTGTCATTGTCATTATCTTGATTGTCAGTCAGTTGAGCCTTCTCATTCCCTCTCTCAGGCAGTCCGGTCAGCCACAGTCGACCTGGTGCGCTGCTTGGTGAACGGAGCAAACAGCTTTTCCCAGCTGCTGTGATTCCAGTAAGTAGTGGAGTTTTTGTATGGGATAAAGATAGGATAAACTGTTGCTTTGTGTATGTTAAATTTCACAAAGCCAGAGTGACATCCAAAGTCTCAAACCTACCAAGGTACATCTGTACAGCTATGTTATCAGTAAAGAGAGAAATTTTTGGTTCTTATCTCCTTGCACTCCTCTTTCAGACACGTCACTATCAGACACCTGGCTTTAGCTCAGGCTCAGCAGAGCACGGGCAGTTCAGTGGGGGCCAAGGAGTCCATGAGCCCTACGGAGTGACCCAGACCCAGCATCCCTCCACCTATGCCCCTGGACCATCTGTCCCTGTCAGTTTCGCAAGCAGCTCTCAGATCAGAGGTACAGGACACTGTCTGTTCAGTTGACAGGGATCACACATTATTTATAATAGAAGAAAACATGCATTTAGATGCTCACTGCAATATCATAAAATAGAAACAGGATTTATCTTCTAGTTTCATTATTTGGATGTGAATTCTAGTTTGTTTATCAGATCAGTTATTGTAGTGAGACTCAGTTACTTACGTTCTCCCACAGGTGCATCTGCATTTCAGGCCATGCAGTATCTACCCCACCAACAACCTGGCTACCCCGTCCACAGTCATTTCACCTCTCAGCCTGGTAAGTTCCTCATGTTCCATGTGCTGTGTCATTTTTTCCACGTATTTAATGCTCTTGCTGCAAAACTACTAGAACTACTAGTTATGGTCAGCCACAGCTAAAACAAATAACAGGATAATTGTGAAGTAACCTAAATGCAGGTTCTGCAGATGCTCTAGATGGTAAATATTAACTTGAGTGTCTCCTACAGGATACATCCCTGGAGCAGGAATACCCCTTCAGAAGCAGCTGGAACATGCCAACCAACAGTCAGGCTTTACTGATGCTGTAAGAATTTTTCACATTGAGATACTTTAATTGTGTTTTGCTGAAGGTCAATAAACATTAAGGATAATATAGACAAACTGATGCTGAAATGCAAACACAATGTCTCAATAGTTGAAGCAGTTATATTGTTCTTATCTGAATACAAATGCCTTTGTTCTGTGTCTTGCCTCACAGGGGGCTTTGAGGCCTATGCATCCACCAGCCATGCATCCTTCTGCCCCTGGACTGCTGCCCACGCCCTCAATGGCGGTCCAGATTCCCACTGCAAAGGTGAACTGTAAAAACACACATAGCTCTTTACGTGATGCCCGTTTCACCGATCGGTGTCTCTTCCCCTTTAATTTATTCTCAGCTGACATGGCACACATGTCAGAGGGTGGTGACAGTAGCCGCATTTCTGCCAGTGTTGCTGTTACCAGTTGTTACCAGGATTTTGTCAATGGGTGTATATTAAATATGAATAGTGCCATCGAGTCATGTTAATGACATCAGAAGTATCTCTTAAAAAGTTTTTTTTTTTCAGTATGACATGAACAGGTCTTGTTTATATATTACATCATAATGTGTATATGGTTGAGCTTAATCTTTGGCATAGACATTGTGTCCACCTGAGCAGTTTGTGTTGTGTTTATTATGTATACTTAGCCGGTTACCTGGATTTTTCCCTAAAAATGATTTGCTGTTTCCAGATGTCAGTGAATATCTCTTCTAACCTCTA
Organism: Rachycentron canadum; assembly: GCA_038496675.1. Taxonomy (NCBI): domain Eukaryota; kingdom Metazoa; phylum Chordata; class Actinopteri; order Carangiformes; family Rachycentridae; genus Rachycentron; species Rachycentron canadum. Next base: position 7,553,072 of record CM076670.1, on the reverse strand, counting down.
TGTCTGTATTTATACTCTTTTCACAATACACTGTCTATACTGTGTTTCTAATCAGGATCTACGCTGCAATTACTGTAAAAACCTGCAGAAATGCTTCTAAAGACTTCAGAGAATAATTTTTTATCACCACACACACCAACAGTTATTTCTGTGTTTCTGTCTCCAGGCCCCATTCCAGAGCTCTCCCCAGGGCGCTCCTCGCCACAGCTTCCTCCCCCATAGCCAGAGCGGGCAGAGGTTCTACCACCATGGCAAGTAACTCGCAGTCACATTCACTGCCTCTGAGGTTTCACAGCTTCCCTCAACATTCAGGAGAATCTGTTGGATGATTAATGGATGGGCTTCTTCAACAAATGTCATTAGGTTGGATTAAGCCATTTGATTTGATGTTTCTTTTTTCTTGTACAATATCTGGTCTTTAAGCCTTGTTTTGTTAATCAGTGGTCAGCAGTTCTCATGTTTATGTGGTTCAGTAAACATCCAACTTTGATTTGCATCACTTCAAATGATGATAAGTTGTAAAATAGCTTATTATTTTACCAACACTGTAAAGCCATCCTGGAGGTGCTTTAGTGCACTAAAATATTAATATCTTTCATAAAGCCTTACTGCATGAACCAGAGCTTATTCTTTGTGTACTAACACCTCATAATTGACAACATTGGTGGAGGGTCCAGTGTCCCTGCAAAGACGTAGCTCACTAAAAATAGCAAAAACCAGAATACCTAGTGGTTGTATTAGGAGTTTATAGGTTAAATCAGCGTGTTTCCGCTAAGGTCAACACTGATGAGCACTACTGTAGCAGAAACACAGTGGTTTAACTAAGGCTCAAATTCAGTGTTGCTGGTTGATCTCATTAGACCCATTAAGGTTGGCTACCAAAATTTAAATCAAGATGACTGTGGTCTTGACACAATTATGGAGGACTTCCAGTGTTTTGCATTGTCCTCTGCAGCATAAATCAAGTTTGAACTGGTTGTGTTTTAAAGCTTTTATGTTGCAAAATAAAATGATAAGCAAACGCCACGTCCAACAGTTTGTGTCATCTTTATTTTTTTGGCCATGGAGACATTCTGCACAGTTTGGACTTGCTGTTATAAACACAAAGTAAGGATACCAAACTGCCACAACTTGTCTGCCTCCTGAATTACTGCTCAAAGTTTGACAGCACGCCAAATAATACTCCAGTCATTTCTACAAACAGCTCTGTGTGAAGGCCCTGTCTGAGGGTCTCTGCAAAGGGTTTTTTTTTAAGAAGTGAACAAAGTTAAATCAGGGTTTGGCTGTGGGACTTAAAACAAATGAGAATTTGTATGTTTTCGGAGCAGGGTTGTTTCTCTTTGACACTTCCGAGCCTTGAGACAAAAAGAAACTGAACCTGGGTGTGCCATGTTGGTAACCTTTGTTTAACAGACAAGCTTGAGGTGATGAAATAAAACAGCAGGATTATGGCTTGTTCAGATCAACTGCCAAAAGAAAATTGCCATACAGAAGAGCTAGGACCTGGTCATGTATTTAATCCTGTACAGCACACACTCTGAACAAGCCTCAACAGAACAATGCAGATCTCGTGTTGAAGCCCTTGATAAAACGGGAATATATATATATATATAAAAAAAAAAAAGAAAACAGTTGTGACATTATCACTACTTCTCTTTCCCCTGATGGTAGGTAGCTACTGAATATTTGTAGACCTACTCAGTTATAAGTGAGAGACCTTCCTCTGTATGTCTTTTTACATCTGTACGTCTGGTCCTAGATGTGGTTTCATTATGTATGAATGTACAGAGAGAAAGTTCTTTTTTACCATTTGGTATTCCAATTATTTATTAAAGTTCAAGTCTAATTAAACCCAGAGGTGAGGGAGAGAGAGTATGAAAAACAATGACAAAAAGAAAGGAAAAAAGAGGGAGAATAGCATTGACGAGGCAATATCCCCTCCTTTTCCCCAGGTCCAGTGCATCTCGTTTGCCCCTGAAACAGAATTACAAAGGAGGAGGAATGAGAAGAAAAGAGGAAAGAAAAGTCAGAAACCAGAGACGACAGATACTTGAGAAAAACGAGGAAAACATATTTTAATGAGACTGAGTGTTTTAACTAACCTCCACGGAGGAAACATTGCACAAACAACAGCTTTAAACATTTTTTTGTGGACACTTTATTCTACAGCCCGCAGTTTGCAGGTGAGAAAGTGCAGGAAAGAAAGTGCATGAAACAGTTTGACCCAACAGTTACAACAACGCTACAAGTCGTTCCTTAGTGGGAAATACAGGAAGCAACTGGCTATATCAGGCTGTAAAATGAAGTGCAACCCACAGGAAAAAAACATAGCTCAAAAATACAATATGAACTTTAAGCTTTTGATTATATTCGATAGTGCTACGTAAAAATGATACACATGCTCATAATAGTGTTAACATGAAAGAAAAAAACATTAAGGGGCAGGCAAATCCGCAGTAACACACTGCTCAGTAACCTTGACTTCATACAAGCCTCAAATTTTCATCAAATGAGTTACATTTCCTCAGTTACAAATCTTTAAATTTCAGCTGACCACGAGTATGTCCAGTTCAAACAAATATATACATGTAAAACATAATTATGCACTGCAGGAATATGGGAAATATATTTATGTCCAGTAAAGTCAATGCGCCTAATTGTAACATTTTAAAATGGCATGTCCTCTTTCTTCTATAATACCAAAGGTAAAATCTAAACGTCACGACTCGGCAGCAGCCTTGGATCTTGCTAACTGGAGTTGCCTCCCCCTTGCTCCGTTGATGAACAATAAACTGTACATGACGTCACACACACTTGCACTGGCATGACACATGCTGGTGGCTTGTGGTGTAACATCCAAAGACACATACATACATAATTTTACATCACACACACACTCTCTCCTCTTCAGGCAGGCGTGGGTCAGGCTGTAGTTGGGGAGGGTGAGAGGACAGCTGCATGTCGAAGCAGCTGTAGCTCTGTATTTACCTGCAGTGGCTTATTTACCGAAGGCTTTGATGCCAATTGCAGCTTCTTCATCCATTGCATTTAGAACGGTGATCTGAAAGAGCACAGAGGGATCAGAACAAAACTGCTTTGTTAATGTTTCTGTTTTTTTCTCACACTTTCAGCTTAGAGATAATTTCATAAGGCCTTCACATGTTTAGAGTTTATATGTACACATCCGGCAAACAGACGGATTCTGTTTTTCCAGTAAATTTTTTAGACCAGACATCAATTATTCTCTCAAAAGGATGCAACATTGGCACATTAAAGGGGATATTTGTAAGTCTTCTCTTCCACTGAACGTGGTTTCTTGTCAGTTGCTGTCTGTGGTAAATGACATGGCTTCGGACATCTTTGTTATTATAACATAAAAGGTTATGATGTTTCCTCTGAGCAGCTCGATGTCTTCAGGGCCGATACAGCGAATCGCTATCATGAATCACAAGTGACGAGACGGGCTGGGGCTAACTGGTTAGCACACTAACTTCAGTAGAAGAAAGGGAGAAGGCAGCTGGGGGCAGCACACGCTGAGTGAAGGAGTGAAGTTTAATGCTGAACTTCTTGGTAAGTAAACATTTGTTAATGACTGGTGTGATGATTTTTAATGTGACTGTTGTGAAAAGGTGTAATATGTAAAATACATGACCAGGTCCTGTCTGGGTGTCAGAAAGAGAAGCCCAGAGCAGACAAGTGCATCGAGGTGAGGTGAAAATACTCACCAGGATCTCCTCTCCGGCTTCATGCTTGCTCTCTATCTCTTTGCCCAGGTCTCCCTCTGGTATCTTCAGGTCCTCTCTCACCTCCCCGCTGTCCTGGAGCAGGGACAGGTAGCCATCTTGGATTCCAATGAGCTGTGAGAGAGGAAGGGTCACAGGGAGTCATGCACAAACATTTCAGTGTGAATGATTTCCATTACTGAGACCTTGTTCCTCCTGTGCTGTGACTACATAGACTCGCTTTCTAATCTGAATGACTGCAGGCATTAACCTTCTGTCGTGACGGTATGGAAGCACTGAGACTGTATGGTTTTACTTTCACTTCCACCATTTGCTTTTATTTAGTACTTATACATTTATGAGAGCTCCACTGCACACGTCTTACTCTAACTGGTTTGATCAGTTGTCTCCACCTGATAAGTATCAGGTCCTCTTCACAAACAGAAAGGCAGGTCTAGGCAGACAATTCCAAAACCATAATTATCATTTGGAAGCACATGTCTAAAATGTATCTTTTGTATGTTAAAATGTCTAAAATCAACTAGACCTATGCTACATATTTTTTTCAGTTGTGTCCTTATATTTTCCCAAATGTTTCCAGAGATTCTCAAACCTAGTGATATCTGCAATTTTAATCAAGATAAAAGTACGTTTCATTTGGTCGCCTGTCAATGACGCCATTTCCCCTTTGCTTGTACATCTGCGTTGTGGGTGTCTGTCAAAATTGATTTTTACCAGTTTTAAGATACATTTTTACACCCTGGTCATTGTCAACTATATATTTACCTTAATGAAGGATTTTAGTCAGACATGGCTCTTGAGTTGTCAGGGAAAATCGGTGATCCAAATGTGCAGCTGAGCTCCCAGCCCCTATAAGATGTCTGGTGTTCACTGAGTGTCGGTGAACTTAGTGCAAAACTGCTTTAATCATTGTTTCTACCAGTTTTAATCCCAGAATTCAGTTCCTGAACCACTGACACTGAAGGAATCCAAAGCAGGAGAAGCTGATGACAATGGTGGTGAAGATGACAACTCCCATGATCCCACTCTATTTCACAACATCACCCAACCCGTCTTTTGTGATTGTTTAGATTGAGAGACCCCCAGCGGCAGAAGTTAAATACTTCAGTTGAAACAGTCTGTAAGTAAACAACACTGAGATATCATCACCTCAAATCCTCTACCTTAAGGACATATCTGGCACTTTGGCTGCTAAATGCTCCACCATGTTCACCAGCCACTAACTGTCTGATGTTTGGTTTGCCACTTGCTTCTGTTTCACTCCTTGTGTTTATGTCTGCAAAGCTGTTCTCACTAAAGAAACTTTTGATCAACTATGGGGCTTTTTCCAAATAAGCATCCAGCTGATAATTGTTCCCCCAGTAACCACATTATCGGAGTTATCTCAGAAAATCTGGCTCTTATTGGAGGCCAAATCTTATTTGTGAATATTACAACATCAGAGGCGTGACTGTGATTCCCATTTATGACAAACACTATATTTCTCATAATCAACTCTAAGGTTCACACTCGCTAAGAGGAAGCTTCCCCAGTTTTCTGTCAGGTAAAAACTCACATAGCAGACAATAATGTGTTATTGTGGGTAATCAATGTCATATTGTGGACCAAGCTTATCTAATACTGTATTTTAACTATAAACAATCACTTCTCTAACTATAACAAGCCAGTTAAACCTAAACTGACCTGGTAATCCATTCTCTTGATGTTGGGGACGTCCATGTTGTGAGTGGAGGGACAAATATCTTCATACTTCTTACCAGAAAAGATGTCGATACCAACCAAGTGCACCTGCAAAGCAAAAGTAAAACACTGAAATGATGAATCCCAAAACAAAGTATACGCTTAAGAGAAAAAAATATCATTAGCTTTACTTTACCAATCAGTGTCTATTAAATATTCACTGTGTAAAGCAAGTGCTTGAGTTACCTGCTATCATTCACAAAGGGTGCATCCTGTTAACTTAAATTATAAGTTTTTTCAAATAGTGAAGGAGGAAAACTGTGACCAATCAGGGACACATTACTGTTATTGTACAGACTGAAAGGGTCCATTAATGTGCATCAATATTAATGAGTGTTTTTTTCAGAGATAAGTGATAGTACTCGCTCACAGGCAAACCTGTAGGGAAAACTGTTTCAAAACAACACTATCTCTTTATTTTATACCGAACCCATGAGCTGGAAAACATATTTCCCTATATTTTACATCTGGGTTATTTATCTGAGTTAAAGCACTGAAAAAGTCCATTATTTTAATTACACCTCATCAGTGTCCCAGTAATTTACGGACCTTAGCATGGCCGTGCTTGCCGGTCTTGGAGGTGGACATCTCAACGATCTTGCAGGGTCGACCTTTCAGCACAACAAAGCCATTTTTGCGCAGGGCTGAGCACTGCATGGGGTAGGTGGCGGATGCCCCGGCATCACCTGTCTGGAAGTCCAGGTCTGCATCTGCCATACCTGCTGCGGGGGCCAACACACAGGTTGTAAATATTAGATATAACATATGTTCAGAATTCATTTAGGAAAGTGGTAACGTTGTTGTTAAAGCTAGATGTATGGCAAAAACTTGACTTAAATCATTAAATACATAATTAAGGAATTTGAAAGTAAGACTGCAAATCTGACATAGTGCTCATACAACCTTTAGGCACCAGACAGGCTTTGATACACTGCTATAGTAAAAAGTAAAAATGAATACATAGGCTTTACTTGCACTTGAATGTCTTTTTAGATGACAGCTTATTACAAACCACAAATTTACATTAAATACAACCCGAACCACCACATAATAAATATTTTCAGACATTGTAATGTTTAATTTTTACACAGGATGGACACTGGATGTGTAATTGTATTTTGCAATAGATCATAGAGTAAGTAACATTGATGCAAGTTAGTCCACAAACAGTCAGTGCTGGTGAATATCTGTCCAGTTTGTCAGCAGGAGAACATGGAAATGTGAGGTGAGGATTAAAGTTGGGGGTGCAGAGGAAATAACACATTCACTGCTGCAGTGGCACCTGTTAGATAAACATAATGAATATAGTTCAGTTCATCAGTGTTTGAGCCAAACTGTGCTTCACTTCACCACCAAAACTTTAGTCCGGGTGCAGCCCAGCTCCCTGCCACGAGTACAATGTCCTGACGGTCCGGACCAGCGACAAAGACACAATATTCAAAGCCACAAGCACAGATATAGAGGAATGACAACTTTAAGACTGAAGTTATGGGCTTCACTGCTCAGTTAGGGCGAATGGTCACTGGGTAAACTGTGAAGCCAGGGGCCACTTATCCGCGCTAATGACCCATAAATCAAATTTCAAGGCGGGCGTCACTTGTCCAACCACCTCCCGACAGGTCGCGTTAAACCTGGGAGCAGACCGGGTCCCAGCCCGGGTCCCAGCCCGGGTCCCAGCCCGGGGGGCAGAGTGCTGGTCAGTATGTCCGCAGTGGTGAGAAGGAGCTGGCTGCGGCCTAGTGCGTACTCAACGTGCCACGGCCCGTCGTCGGTAACGTGTACGGTCGGTGTCCCCGCATCCATGCGCACTGACTGCGCTCAGGCCGAGGCCCTGCTGATAAAGAGATTCAAGTCCACAAGCCCAAATGAGCCTCTGGGCCACTTTCACCCTCCACTGTGATAATAAGGACCTTCGTGTGGACGACTCCGGGTATCTTAACCCTGCGCTGGTCGACAACACGCCCACACATGGCCGATATAAGTGTGGATATTTTTTTTTTGGCCCGCTGCTGTACAGTAATGACTAAGCTAATACCCGTGATGGCTACGACGCGCACAAGCGCATTGAGGAAACATCAGTTACTTTAATCGTGTTGTGTGTTGATGTTAGCGCCTGTGCGTAAAAGCCCATTACAGTCGAGCTGAGCCGCAAATGCAGCCCGATGTCTTTGCAAAGTTAAAACAGCGATGGAGGCGAACGGGTGTTTTTCCGTTTTAGCTACCGACGGAGGATGCTGCTGCCGTCGGGATGGGATGAGTTAGCTGCAGCTGCCGGTGGTCCGGGCACAGCACGCCGCTGTTATTGCTTCATGGGGGGCGTTTAAAGGGGATATATCATAATACAGCTCCAGACAGACATGTGCATAGGATAACTCGTCTGCTCAGGCGCAAACACGCCCCGTCTATTGGATGTTTTGATAAGGAACTTACCCTGGTGATAATAGCTCCCGTGTCTTGTGTTACTTATCAGCCTTCCTCCTCCTCTGTGTCCGTGCCAACGGGTTGTCTGGCCGGGGTCTATTTCTTCCTCTGTGGCTGCTTTGCGATGTCTCTCTCTCCCTCCTTTTTTTTTTTTTTTTTTTTTTAAATTTTAAAAAAATGTTATTATTATTATAGGCTCCCAGCTATCTCCTTATTCCTCTCTCACTCCAGGCGTTTCCGCTGTGCACCGGTCTGTTGTGGTCCAGAGTTTGCAGTTTACCTCGTACAGAGGTTCACGAGCGGGCCGGAAAGGATCAGACCCTGGACCCCGCTGTGTATGTACCGTCTACAGCCTGTACTCCACCTTCTCAGTCTCTCCCTCATCCAGCTCCTCACCACTGTCACAACATCAGAAACACATCTAAACATTGGACTTCCCCTCGGAACTGTCACAATAAAACCCCTGCCTTAATTGAAGCCCTCATATTGATTTGACTTTTCAATAGTTTGCTTTTCTGGATCCTGGGCAAGATCTTATCTCTTCAACACATAATATAGATACAATTATTAAAATGCTCCTCGTATCTTTAAAGGTCTAACGTATATATGTGAGAAGGACATTTACAGAAAAACCAGAAAAATTACCAATGTTTACGCATCTTTGACATTTCTGTGCCTGAGTTTCTTGTCACTAATGGACATCTTTACTAACATGTTTCATAATGGGATGTTAGTGGTGAAATGAGACTTAAGGTTATGTAGAGTTGTGGCTCAAATCAAATTTTCCATATATAGTGGATTATGTTCTACTTCTCATACTTTTTGATAGGCTTATGTTTCTACTTTATTTTGTCTATGTTATATATTGTTGCATGATCTCTCTCTCTTTCTTTTAACCCAACCAGTAAAGGCAGATGGTCGCCCACCAAGTCTGGTGCTGCTTGAGGTTTTTCTTTGCCGCTTGCTTGCTATCGGTGGGAAATGTTGGGTCTCTGTAAATAATTTCATTGCCCAGGTCTATTTGGAAAATGCCTTGAGGTAACTTCTGTTGTGAACTGGACACATATAAAAGTTGACTTGACTTAACTGTTTATACATTCATTTTCTTTTCACACATTTTGTTTAATAATAGATGTGTCCAGGGGGCTGATGGTAGGGTGTGGGAGGGGTTGTTTTTTACTTCCCACATACCACAGAGTACAAATTTATTTTACCTGCTACCCAAATGTACTTTTAAGCAAGTAAATAAGTAAAGAATTTGAGTGTTACTTTAATAGGCTATCATTACAAAATGTTTCAGACAATTTCTCAAGAAACCTTAAGTGTTTTTCTAAAAACAGTGCATGTGTCACTAATTCAGGAGCTACTGCCATTTTAATTTAGGTAACCCCTAGAAAGCCTTTGTTTTCAAATGTGGAAGTGAAATGAAAGGAAAATGTGTATACAATGTAACAATATAATTCGTTTTTTTTCATTTATTTAAAAAATATGTAAACATTTGTTTCATTCATATGATATAAAATGTGAAAATTACTTGAAACTTGAAGTTTATTTTCCAAAACCGATATGAAGCTCACACTTTTATACTGAAGGTGAAGTTTGCGCCTTTTCCGGCTTATCCCTGGTTAACTTAAAGGAGCTTGATGCTTCTTTTATCCAAATGCCAATGAAACAAACCTCGGCAAATTGATCCGTTCTGCGCATGCGTAGTTTTTCATTCTTGTGCATGGTCCACTCGGTCCTTTCTCTGACTTACTGTACATAAACGCTATGACACGTGTGTGTTGATCTAATCATTTATCTTTACTAATATTTCTCAGATTTCTAATATGAAATATAACAGACAACTGTGGAAACAGTTCACTAAACTGCACATATTGATCATCATGGCCCATGATCTCTACTGTAAATTGGAAAAAAAAGAAAAATTCTCATCTTCAAATTGTTAACAACTTTAACATGTTCATGTTATTTTGATTATTTTGAAGAATAAAGAGGTTAGTTGGTAGATCACAGTTTTAGTGCCACATGTGTGTTACATACAGAGTTCAGTGCCTTTACAAGCAAATTATAGCAAAACATTTCTCATCCAACTTTCTTAATCCATGGTGTTGGTGTTGTCATCCTCTCTGTGCTCTCTTCTGCTGTCATCTGATCATTTCTATTGTCTAATTGGAGTCTTTTTTTCTGTCACCTATATCTCCTGTGCTCAGCAAATGGTTTCATTGAACCTGGCAGTTCTTAGAGCTGCTGGGTTAAATTTAGTACTGTGAAACTGGAGTCCTATGACCCCTGTGCTGAGAGCTGCAGTTAAAGGCATAGTTAACCCCAAAATTAAAACATTTTGTCATTTCTTTCTTAATCCTACATCACTTTAAATCTTTAATAAAGTTTTGTATGACCTTCAAACTCTCAGTGAGCTTGTCCTCACAGCACAATGGCAGCATTCAAAATCTCAGGGCACTATTTATTTGCATGATAAAACAATCCCAAAATGTCTCAGGACTGCAATTACATTTGATATAGAAGTTCATTTTTGAACTATTTCTGCATTGCAGTGCAGCAGAAAGCCAACGCTCCATGGGCTGAGGTGAGGAGAGTCGTTCCTGATCAATACTCACTCAGCAAACTAACACAGTAATGTTACAATCAAGCAAATGACAGGTAGCCTAGATTCAGTGTGTGTGTCAATGTGTGTGTCTCTGTTTAAATACATTGATCATATATTATCCTAAAATGAAATTATCTCCATTCCCCGACTGTCTCCCTCCGACTGTTCCTTTCGTTATCAATTTAAAGAAATCACACTGGATCCAGTCACCAGTTATTCTACTGGTCAAAAACAGTATTGGTCTCATGAACCTGTTCAACAGGTTGAGGAAAAAAAGTTGCAAAATGTTTAATCTGTGCTTTTGCTTGGGGTAGATATTATTATTATTAGATATTTTTGACAGTCTGATTTATACTAATATAATTCAAATATGTGATTGAGAGAATAATAATCTATAGACTCGCCATGATGCCTTGGCGATTAGATAACAAAAGGTCATTCGTGTAACACTTTACCAGCAGATGTTCATTGTGTGTTTTCATCCACATACTGTATGCTGACATATAGTGATCAATGATGATTACAGTGGCCAGTTCATTATAACATGGGCTAAGGGGGATCCACACATTAATAAACATGAATGAACTTAAAATATAGGATTTACATATATATTTAATATATAAGTTTCCAGTGAAATCATCCATTTGAAGGGAACAGCATCATATTTTTTATAACCAGTTACATAGTCAAGCTTGTGAAGCAATAATCCTATAACAAAGCATGTTGATCATTGAACTATGCATGTTATGAAAGAAGACAACACTTTCCGTTATAAAAATCAGGCTCCTCTCACTCTTACCTGTTCTCCACCTGTCAATTTTTCCCTCCCAATTTCCGCCCGCGCGCAGCCAATCACACTCCGGCTTGGGGCCTCGTGAAACCAATGAGGGCGCGGCTTGTGTCCGACAGCCCGAGGGGATGTCGGGATAAAAACTTAGCGGTGCTGGGTAGAAAAGTTTCGGGAAGAGCAGGAGGGAGGGGACTGAGGAGTGAAAGTGTTGTAACCCGACAGCGAGCATGACCGACGCCGAGGCGCAGAGCGCTCCACCATCGGCACCGGTGGAAGACAAACCACAGCCGGAGAGGAAAGTCATAGGTGGGTACACAAGGTACACAACCTGAGTTTAGTTGTCACTGAAAGTTTTAAACTTTGGTCTGGATTCAAGCGCGTCTTGTAATATGAGTGAGATTAACAGACTGCGTTGTCATCGTTAAGTTTATTGGCGTTTTTCTGTCACTATAATAATTAAAAAAAAAAAAATTAAAAATCAGCTGGGTTTTGTTATCCACGATGTCAACCCTTCAGATATGTCGACAAATGTCTGTCAGTCACTGCTTCCTTTGACATCGTGTTGTGTTTCGTTTCAGGAGGAACACGTGTCCTCAGTTTCTCATGGGTTTTGTGTGGCGCAACTATTAATACCAGTCAAGTAAAAGCTTCGCTGTGAACGTGGATATTTGGACAACTCAAAAATAGAGAATTCATTAATAACCCATAAATACGTCACGTTTTCTTGATATGGCTTCGTCTCCGTTTATCACAGTTTCTTCTGTAACTGGAATAAAGCCATAACCTATTGTTTTAAGTGTTCGTGAATACTTGACCTAAATTTCCTCTTTATCAGCTGTCCCGCGCTCCAAGCTGGGATCGCGCGTGCGCCGCCACAGGTGCAAATCATTACAGTGAGAAATAAACGTGCCAATTAAAAGCGTTTAGGTGGGTTTTTTTTGTTTGTTTTTTTTTTTTTTTTTTTAGGGCACCGCTTGTCCCCACGTTGAAGACATAACTGTGGGTTTTTTGTTTTGTTTTGTTTTTTTTGTTGTTTTTTTTGTGGTGACGTGTTTTTGTGACTTTTTTTTTTTTTTTTTTCTCTGTGAGAAAACATGTATCTTTGTTTAGCAGCCCTCCCTCGTGACCTAGTGCAGACCTGGTTGCAAAGTTTTTACTGTTAATGATTGACGCACATTGCTCCCATTTCTTGCTAACAAGAGTTCCATTGATGGCAATAAGATAACAGTATATGAAATGTTAGGAGCTATAGGCCTATATTTAATCATGAGCTACTTGCTGTTGCAGCCACCTTGGTCCAAGGCACAGTGAAATGGTTCAATGTGCGTAATGGATATGGCTTCATAAACAGGTAGAGTATCTACATTTCTTACAACACTGCCTTTTTAGCACATCTTCAAGCCCTATGAGTCAAGTTCACGAATAATTTTTCTTTCAGGAATGACACTAAAGAAGATGTATTTGTTCATCAGGTAAGACCAGAATTTAAAATTGTTATGTAGATATGCCATCGTTTGCTGTATAATCTGTCTCTGCAGACTGCTATCAAGAAGAACAACCCTAGAAAATTCCTCCGCAGTGTGGGAGACGGGGAGATCGTAGAGTTTGACGTGATTGAAGCAGCCAAGGTAAGAATTTGGGAATCGGTTAATAATAATATAGAGTCAATCCAACAAGTTTAAAATGTTTGCTGATCTTAAATTTCTCCATATTTTTCCATCATGTTCTCCCTCAGGGCTCAGAAGCAGCTAATGTCACTGGCCCAGGTGGTGTTCCAGTCAAAGGCAGCCGCTACGCACCCAACAAACGCCGCTTCCGTCGACGGTTCTTCCCCCGCAGCCCTCGGCCTGGTGACCAGAGCAAACCAGCAGACGGCCAAGCCACTGTTGAAGGTGAAGGATCGGGGGAGAGTGACGGAGCAAGACCTCAGCAGCGCCGGCGTAGGTCCCAGAGACCACGACAGGAAACGCAAGATGTAAGCTGAAGAAGGAAGAGGAGTATTGGAAGAATTGCTTCCAAGGATTGGATACAGTTGAAATCTGAGGAATTGTTCTGTCCCAGACCAATCTGATGTTTCGTTGCTTGATCTTTGTCAGGGTGAGTCTGGAGAGCAAAAGAATGGCGTAGCAGAGGGTGACCAAACACAGCGACCGCAACGGCGTAGGTTCTGGCGTCCATACCGCAGGTGACTTGACATTACTTCCTAAACCTCCATAGGTTAAACCCACTTGTAGATTCCTGAGATTCAGAGGTGACTCAACATTGCCTCTGTCTTCGGATTCAGACCGTTCCGGCCTCGCCCACAGTCAGATCAGGCTGCAGGCGACCAGCAGGCAGCTGCTTCAGAGGAGAACCAGCAGCAGGGCGAGGTGAAGCAGATAGAGGCCTCTGAGGGCCCACAGACCAACGGAGAAGCCGCTGAAGGCCAGAAACAACGGCGCCCGTCTAGACGCCGTAGGCAAAGAAACTCTGAATCATCTGCCTCAAAAGTAAGTAGCATGATTGGTAATGGTTGATAAAGTGCATCCAGTTCTCTGTGAGTGACACATAACTTATGTAGGCTTTACCATAAGGGTTAAAAAAAAAAAAAAAAAAAATACAGGTCCCTGAAGGTCATGGAGAAAATGAGAACTTGCCTTAGAGAATTTGATGTCAAGGAATTTTGACCAGAGGTGTTTGTAGATGGAAAGTAGTTTAGTACAATATGTTTGTTAGTTTGGTATTGTCCAAAATGGGGTGGAGGGTAATAAGGTAAATACTACGCATTTGTAGCTTCACTGTTTTCTTTCTACCAATGTGTCCTGTCTCTCCACTTGAATCTATCAAAGGCAAATCTAATTAAGAACAGTTATTAGGAAAATCATCTAAAACTGTTACTGTTTCATGCTTGAGACAATTTTTCTTTTTGCTCATGTTACAGAATGATACAGAGAAGTCTGCATCAGAGCCTGGTACCCCACCTCAGAATTCAAAACCAGCTGACCTTAAATCTGCATCAAAATCACCAAAGATTTCCCCTAAGGCCTCTGCTAAAACACCCAAATCGCCTGAGGTAAGGTGTTAAAACTCAATTTCCCTCAATGGTCTTCTTTTTTTATCATAGCACAAGTGTTGCAATGACACGAATATCTTAACTGTCTGCCCCCACAGCAGGCAGCTGCCACAACAGTCCCAGCATCAACAGAGTGACGTCAGTGAGAGGACAGTCATGTGACCCTTGGCAAGAGGTGGGACCTGCATTAATGTGGTGCAACCCTGGGTCAGGCGGGGTGGGAGACAGGAGGGTGTAGGATTGCACTTCTTGTGCTACACGTCCCACATTGGCTATCTTTTACAGAGGGCAGGATGATGGATATTTACAGGCTGAGACAAGATAATGGATTTTATGTGAAGTCTCTAAAGTCTCTAAAAGTATATGTTTGGACTGAATCTTTTGTTTAATACAGGGAACATTTTTGCTCAAACTCTAAGAAACCTGGATTTCAGATTAATCCTTTGGAGGTGTCTTTTTGTGTTTAACATCATTCTTTACTGTCTTTCTTTCAATCCTTGTGTCTCCCTTGTGTTTTTCTTTTTTTTTTTTTTCTTTTTTTTTTGTTTCTTGTAGGTCCTAGGGTTGGAGGACTGGACCTATTTCAGAACACATGCGCTGCACTCCCCTATCCTCCAACCCACCTTGTCTCACTGTTGATCTCTGACCCCTTCCCACCTCATCTTGTCTTGTGTTGTCCTGTCTAGACACTAATGTGTGGACAGAGACCGTGTAGGGAGGAAATGGGATACAGGTGGGTGGTGGGTGCATGTTTAGAAATTAAAAATACATCTTTAAAAAGAGAAATGGGAAAGAATGGACAGTCTGCTTGGTAGCCCAGTTATTCCAACCCCCCTTTAAAAACTATTTTTCTTTAATTGACCAGATGGGGCACGTCAAGTAGTTTAGAAGAACCAGCCTTGAGTTTTATTTTAACTTCTTAATTTGGTTGAAGAGGGGAAAGCCAAGCAGTTGTGAGGTAGGTGGTGCATTATGGGAGTCAGTTTAGTTCTGTTACCACCTCAGTTGATCCTTAAGACATACTACTCCCTTCATCCTCCTCAGTCGAGGAGAGATTGAAAAGAAACTTTATTTCTTTTGTTTTATTTGTGCATGCTTTTCTTTGGAGGGAATTATGTGCAATGTCAATACTTAAAATGCTAATGAATAAATCATGTTTGCAAATCTCAGGATCCAGTCCTTATTTCTTGTAGGCTTCAGATACATGGATCAGAAACTGCTTTGCAGTTTTTGCATGTATTCCATGTCTTGACCAAAATTGGATTAAAGAATATTAATGGTCAGTTGTTAATGGAAGTGTTTTTCCATCACATTTACATTACTTGTGTCCTATAGTCATAACATGACCACAGCACCAATATTCTCTGTATAAATTACAGGTCTCTTAATCTTATCACAAATTTTCTTCATAGGGTAGTGATACACACCATAAAACAAAGACAGCAAACGGCACACAACAGATGGAGGAAACAGACACAAACTTAATGCGCGTGATATAAAAATAATCTGCAAGAAGATCTCTTTACAGACAGCCCTTTAAATTGCACATCTTGCTTTAGTCTATATCAGGCTTCTGTTTATAAAATCAAACACCAACTGGAGTGCATAAAGAAATGTTTAGACCCTCACACCCTGAAAAACAACCAAACAACACACTATATGTACATATGAAGTACTAAAATAGACTTAGTTTCTTTAAAAGTAGGATTTCTACAGGCTGTGCAATGACTTTCTGATGATCAGAAATATGAAATGGCACTTTGCATAAGCTGGGAATGCACCTCATGACTGAAACTGCAGTTTGGCAATAAAGACTATAAAGCCTCTGTTTCTCTCCAAAAGATTGTCTGGGCCAATTAGTAGGTCACCTTGGACAGTTGGTGTATTATCAGAGCAAGGGCAGGTATCATTTGAAGTTTGTCTATAGTTGCATTCGAAACCTTGAGCTAGTTGGTACTATTTTTTTCAGATAATTCATAAATTATAATTCATAAATCAGCATGATCCTGTACTTGTATTTGCTAATGAGAAATTTGAAACCAATGACACTTTACACAGCTTTAATACAGCATAAGTAAGTATACTCAATGCCTTGGCTGTATATCCTTGTTTTTCTTTTTTTTTACTCAGAAAACTCTGGATATCTTTGAAGATAAAGTGCAGGAAACCCTCCTCTCCATCTCTGACAATATTGCAACCGAGTGCATTAGCATTGTGTAAAATCCTGCCACACTGCTCAGTCGGTCAGTGCCTCAACAGGCCTGACACGTTCTCCTTATGTGCATGGTATTCCTTAAAACTACAACTGTCAACTCTTAATGTGTAGGTTTTCAGCCTTTGTCAAGGCAGAATTCTTAATTATTAACCTTGTATTGCAGTGGCACCCAAATTCTCACACACCTTTAACACTGCTTTGGCACCACAATCTGTACGAATATAACAATAGACCTCAATATACATGTAAAAGTTTGCACAGTTCATCCTAAACTGTACTCAGTTCCATCTCTTTTTAAGCAGGGACTCCTTCAGTTCATACTCGCTTCCCCTAAATAGTCCAGCTCAGTGCTGGGCTTGTCCATGTCCATATCCATATCCATATCCATATCCATATCCATCATTCCTCCCACTGAGTGCTGGTTGAAGTTCGCTACTATCTGGTCGAAAGTCTTTCCCCGTGTCTCTGGCACTCGGAAGAATGTGAAAATGAGGAAGAAGAGGAGCAGTGCTGCAAAGATCAGGAAGACATATGGCCCACAAAGTTCCTGGGAAAGGATGGGAGGAAATCCAGATTAAATAACACCTTGGACATCTGCAGAAAACATTGCAACTGCACATGAATGCAGCAGAGAAAATTTGTGGGGTACTTTCATCATTGTTTAGGAAATCAACGTCGTAGTAAATACTCACAGCAACATATTGGAAACACATGCCAATGATGAAGTTGGCAGTCCAGTTGGAGCAGCCAGCCACAGCCATTGCAGCTGGCCTCGGACCCTGAGAGAACAACTCAGCTACAAAGAACCAGGGGATGGGACCTGGACCCACCTCAAAGAAGGCAACAAAACCAAAGATTGACAGCATGCTGATGTAGCTCATCGAAGGAACGCTGTCCTGTCAAGGGGAAGAAGACAAGGTTCAGAGATTCATGGAGACAAGGGGTCATGTGGTTAAGATCTACAACAGCACATTGAAAGACATTTGCATCTTTGGGAGACTGACCAGTAAAGCAAGAGCCACAGTCATGATGACGGCACAGATGCACATTCCCCCCAGTCCTAGCATGTGGAGTGTGCGTCGACCCATCCTCTCTATTAGGAACAGCTGTCAATAAGAGGAAAATGGAGCAAAACAGAGCCAGAAAAGTAATGGACAAATTAACATTTTACCTGATGAGGTTTATTACAGATGAAAACAGTAGGGGAGGATTTGTACAAAGTTCAATCAACAATTCATCCACTAGCTCTAACAGTTAGTGGATGAGACATTTCTGTGTGGTGCTGGTAGTTGGACTAAAATCATTGCTTGACCTGTTGAATGACATTGAAACATCTTGACTTGCCAAACCAAACTTGTCCTATTTGGATTTAGGTATGTTTGAGAGGTGGGCACAAGAAAAAAACAGTGGCCAGACTCCTGTTATCTTATTTGCTCTTTGATAAAAATGTTAAACAGTAATAGAAACTCACTTTGATATGTAGCAGACAAGTAATCTTTATCAAACTAAATTCAAAATAGATTGAACACTTAAAATACATTTCTTATATATGATAGAACGGACACATTGAAAAAAGGCAAAAGTGTAGGCACATGGGTGTGATTACTCACTGAGACCACAGTGAAGGCACAGTTTACCACACCAGCTCCTATGGTGGCATAAACTGGACTCTGAACTCCTGCCTTCATGAAGATACTGGTGGAGTAGTAGAAAATCTGCCAGAGGGGTAAACAGGATTAGGTTAAGTCAATATTATACTGCACTCGTTCCTGTTTTTAAAGAACTTCCTTTGGGGGACATTGATTTATCAAGCTGTGGATCAGTCACTATTACTAAATCAGTGCTTAAATCAACCACAACTCACTGCGTTGATCCCAGACAGCTGCTGGGAGAGCTGCAGCAGGACAGAGATGATGATGGGCTGGCGGTAGAGTGGAGAGCGAAAGAGCTCCAGGATGGACACCTTCCTTTCCATGTCCATCCTCCTCTTCTCTTCCTTCATTTCTGCCAGTATATTGCCCACCTCCTGCCTGCCCGTTAACCTCCTCAGGCCTGAACAAAGGAGTGAGAATCAAGAAGCATCAATGGTCAACTAATATGTTATTATGAAAACCCAGTCTCAATTTGTTATTGAGGGCCAACATCCTATATGTACAGACATAAATGTTACATGAGGTGACCCAACAGTACTGAAGTACAGATAGCCAGGTACATCACTTTAAGTGATTAGATGGAGTAGTGAAGTCCAACCATTGTTGTCAACATAAAGCTTATTCCAAGATAAGACCAAGACCTTAAAGATGCCCCACTCACCGCTCTTGGCGTGGTGCTCCTGGCAACGGACAATGTAGAGGAATCGAGGGCTCTCAGGGCAGAAGGGAAGAAGTGCCATCTGAAGTACAGTTGGCACAACAGTTAAACCCAGCAGGACAGGCCACAAGTCCTCACTGCCCAGTAACGACTCCAGACCAAGAACCTGTTCAGGGAGAGGAACCAGATGAGATTTTAAAAGAAAAACATTTCAAGGTAAAATTTAAACATAAATTTAGATTTACACTTGTACCTGTTGACAGAATGAAACATGCAGATACAGAAAATGTGACAACTCCGAAAGGCTCTAAAAAGCCTTCATGATGTCTGTACCATCAACATGACTGTGCGCTGTCGTACCTGTGCGATGAGAATGCCAGTGACTATAGCCAATTGGTGTAGCGTGCCCAAAGCCCCTCTCAGACTCGTAGGAGCTATTTCACCCACATACATTGGTGTCAAGCCTGATGCCAACCCTGCAGAAGAAAAGTTGGACGACAGTTTAACAGAGTCAGATTAACTCAGATCAGATGCATGAAGAGCAGAAAAATTTCATTTCTCACCACAGAAGGCGCCAATGATAAAACGTCCAAAGATCATCATTTCAAAGGAGCGACAGAGCTTGGACATCCCCATCAGACTTCCACCAATGAAAGCCAGCAGGTTGTTTATAAGCATGGCTTTCCTCCTGGAAAAACACAGATTTGGATATTTGGAATTATGCTTCAACATCCTGACTTTAAATCCAACCTAAATAATAAATATGACTTACTGCATTATGAGGACACTTCAGTACAATTTTTTGATGATGACCATGAGTCACAGTGGGTGAAGATTAACACTAACTCAAACACTGACTTGTTTGTTTTCTTAGCTTTCACTGGACATTCCTCCTCTCTCCAGTTGTGTGTCTGGACACCCTGAAGTAGTTTGTTAGTTTGAAAAGCTGGTGATATTTTAGCCTCCAGAGGGCACTGCCACATAAAAACACTCAAGGCTCCTGTTAGTCACTTGATGCCTGACTCAAATTACTAGTAGTTATTCTTTCTGTTAAAAGGGCCAAATGATGTAGAAGGTACAGGTGGCATTGACAAGTGGATGCAGAGTATGTCGGTGGTAACTTACACCCACCAAGATTAATCTGAACATGACAGTGAACCAGCACTTGCAGTTTGGCATCAATCCATTTTTGAAGATATTTTTAAACCAAGATCATTAGTCATGCAGAACAATGGCTAGAGGAGGTGTCAGAGGAACCTTTAATAAAAGGCCAAACAATCAACATATTTTAAAGCTCCCCCACAGTCATGTTTTAAGACATATGAAATTACTAATTTAGGTCTGATATGTTTTTTTCCACTAAAAAAGTTTAGGTACTTTGTTAAAATGTCCTTCATTGTAAAATGCAGAATGTGTTAATATACATCCTCTTGCCTTGTCCGTTCTCAGTGTATGTTCACTGGAGCCATCAAGTTTCCTCATCACAATTATGCAAGTTACAAATGAACCACAATTGGTTTCTAGTTGTGATATGACGTCATTTTACACAGTGAAGTTCAAACATTCAAGTCCAGAAACAACCAGCATAGTTGTTATTGTAAGTGGTTAAATGCTCACTGCTCCTCCTCACTCACCAAACAATAAAATCTACTGTTGGAGGAGACGTCCATGTTCACAGGAGAATGAGTTACATCGGAAGCACTTTGACCTCAGAGGTCAGAACAGCTCCCACTGTCTTTACCAGTCTTTTTTCTTTTTAGAGAGACTTTGTCCTGAGTGCACTCAAGCTCCAAAGCTGAACACCAGAGTCCACCCCCGTCCTCTACAACCCTCCTGACCCACTGCTGCCAGCTCTGTTAAGATCCCCTTTCAGTCAGTGGAAGATGTGGGCTCCAGTCCAGGTTGCATCCCAGCTCCAGTTACAGTGGGAAACTGGGTCGAGGAGGGACATCCTGGGCAGAGTTCCTACTGAATGACTGAAACTGGACGTTGGGATCCATTTTGGATACACACACGGGTGGAAAGGAGATACTCATGGAGTTAGCCACTGAAATGTTTTAGTTTATTTAATTGATCGGCACCTTTAATGCTGCGGCTTTCATGCATTTCATTGTGCAAGTAGAGCATGTAGGCAGCATAGCTGACTATAAAACCTCAAAAATATCTAAAAAGCATGTAGATTTTTGTTTAATCCACATGTAATTTGATCTGGTAGACTGTCTGGAGCCTGAGTATATAAAATAGTTTCATAATCTTCTCACAGGATGCAGGAAAAACTTTCACCTCTGCAAGAAAGACCATAAATTAGAGGGTGTGAGATCCTGTTTTCCTACCTGCCCAACCACTCAGAGACAAAACCCACGCAGAAGGAGGACAGCATACCCCCAATGGAGAAGATGGCCACAGACAGGGACCAAAGGGAGGTGAGGGTCCCTGTGGGGATGGGCTCTCCATACCGGTGCACCCATGTAGCGTTATAATCTTCCTCAATGATCTGTGGCAAAGGTGGCAAACAACAAATAAATAAATGAATACCGTGAACTTTCCAACAACAGGCCGTCCCTCTAAGGGATCTCTTGCAGGAACAGAACAAGATAAAATGTCTATTGAGTGAAGGTAACTTGTGTGGAGGAAATGTTTTTAGATTTGTGTCGAGAGCCCCTGAAGCGAGAGCTTTAGACATTGTTGTGTTTACAAGGAGTTTTACTGCTTCCTCTGAGTAGTGCCACGTCTTCAAGGCAGACGTTACAGTGACTTAGTGTGGTAAAGTGACAAAACAGACCAGGCTGGAGCTAGCTAGTTAGCATGCTAAATGCAGTAGAAGAAAAGAAGTGATAGAAGTAAGACAAAACCACTGAAGACTTTTTCTTGGCAAATAAAGGTAATGAAGTTTGATGCTGAACTTGCAACATTTATTCTGGACTGATAAGTGTCAATTCTGTTAATGCTAACATTGGCTATGTAGCAATAGCACATTAAGATGAGGCAGCTCCTCTTCTACTCTCGTTTTGGTGCCTCTGTGGATACGTCAGCTGAGTTGTAGTTGTAGAAGTGCACCAGCACTTCTTTTAACACTTTGTTAATACAGACTGACACTTATCATCTTTGGATATTATTGGTTAGTTTTGAACATTAGTCCTCAGATTTTACCTTCTGAGGAGCATTGATGACACCAATGTTGTATCCAAACTCCAGAGATCCCAGTACAGCAGTGAAGACTGAGAGAGCAAGGGTTCCAGTTATTGTCTGGAGTAGAAACACACACAAACAAACACATTTAGGAAGTAAACAAGATATTTCCACCTGTATTATTTTCTGAATGGTGAGTAATGCTCAGAGGAAAAGATAATAATGTCAAATAACGAGAGAGCTTAAGTGGACAACTGAGATTAGTTTGACTCCACACACACACACACACACACACACACACACACACACACACACACACACACACACACACACACACACAGCCCTGCTCCACTAACATCAACTATATATAACTGTGATGCTGATGAGAGACAATCTCTTCAGCGCCGTTCATGACTTCACAGGCTACTTTACGGTTGATGCCTGAACTTTAGCTTCCCCCTAATTTCCCATCAGGCCAGAGGCACCTGTCTCCACGGTGACAGACGAGACGACCTTGGGGAGAGGAAGTCTTCCCCTGAAGCGAAGTGTTTTTAAATCTCAAAGATGAGTTACCCAGGAGTTAGACGCTCAAGATGTTTGTCTACAACAGAAATGGATTTTTATCATGATTTGCTGATTTTATAAGACTTGAAATCTGGTGTCAAGTCAAACAAAAACAACATATACCCATTGTTGTAACCGTATTTTTTTCTTTCTAGGATTGAGACTTTAGTGATGCAGGTCACCTGACTTTAAGCAACGTTTTTAAAGTTTGGACTGTGTGAGGTCATGTTTTAAAGTGGGAAACACAGTTACACAACACAGTTAATAGCTAATGTCTATTATTATTTTTATTATATATTTTAAATCTGTGATAACTTAAGGTGCATGCTTTTAATATTTTATATTCAGGGGGAAATTCCCATACTTTCTTTTCTTATCTGTTCTGTTCGATGGATCATTTTGAACAGTTGGTGTGAGTTAGTGTGCGTCTGTAACACTGTGTCTTGACCTTGCTGTGTTGAGTCTGTAGATAAGTGGTGTTTAGTAATCATGGACCAAAACAAAAGGGTGTGTGTTTGCCTGTGTGCACGTGTCCTTGCAGAAAAGGCAAAAAAACCCAAAACATTAGAAGCAGCCAGTTATGGTCTATTACACCCCATGTCAACAGTATTTCACTAATATTCCCTCAAGGCTAAATGTGCAGTCACTCATTTACTTTTACTGATCAATACAAATTTCGAGCTTTGAGTAAGTCAGTGTAAAACCTGCTACTGACTGCTCAGCACTAACTACTCATTTAGTATGTTTTTTTCTTTATTGCTTCGTGGATTCATTTCACATTAAAACTTCCCACATTCCTGGAACATCAGCCTGCTCACAGACTGTCCTCACTCAATCTGTTAAGCAGCTTCGTCACTAATAACCGTCTGAGGAGAAATGAAGCCAGAAATTATTTGTGAAAAAGAGCTGGAGGGAACATACAACACAGGTATTGTTTATGGTGGTGGTGAAGTGGGACCAGTCAAACTTGGTGGCCTTACAGATCCAGGTCTGACCTGTAAACGGAGATATTTGCCTGGTCAAGGTCAAACGCAGAACTAAATAAGGGCCAGAGCCCTGCCAGACCAGGTCTGATGTTAGTTTTTCTTCATGTTGAAATTAACTGCATATCAGTTGTTGCAAGGACCATATATTATAGATTCTATTTTTTTTTCGTTTTTGTTATCTAATTACATTATAATAACATTTACTTAGATTTTTTTTCTTGATTATTGTAATGTAAACTGTAATTTGGCACTGAAAAGTTTGGAAAGCAAAGAGCACAGCGGAGACAAATTCGTGCGTAAAATGAAAATACGTACTGAGTAAAATAACAGCTTTTGTTACAACACACAACAACATCACTTCTGTGAACGAAAAAGAAATATAACTACATTCATCAACTGTGGAAAACTCACTAGAAGAACTTACCTCCCCTCCGAGTTGCTGAAACCCGGCCGGCATGACTTCAGCAGCTCCAGACACCCAGCGGCAGCCGGAGACAGATGCGTCTGGTGCCAAATGGAGACACGTGAAACTCCGCCAGCAGGACAACAAGCCCCAACTTAAACCTTGACAGCTTTTAACGCCAGAAACGGGTTGAAATGTAAAATCCCACACTGTTGATCCCGGTGCGTCCTGTCCCGCGGGGTGTCCTCCCTCTCTGTGTTGTGTCCGTCCAGCTGGGATACAGTGACACCCGAACACCCACGTGCACACCTCTCTCCGTATACAGAGGGAAGGGTGTGGACTGGAGGTGAGGAGGTGGAGGAGTAGGTGGGGGGTGAACTGCTGCTCAAGAGAGGCCTTGTGGGCCCGTGAGCGACAGAGGACGCTCTCCTGACCTTAACTACCATTGGCTGAAGGTGGAGAACATGTGCGCAGCAAGAAGACTCAGACTGGACTGGTGGGGTCTTAGAGACTAGGTGGTCTGGCTTTTATTAAGGTGCTCAACAGATGAAACATAGAAGAGAGAAGCGGGATGTGCTTACATTTTAGGATTCCTGTTTAAATCAACAACAAGCCTAAGAGCTTTGCTAAGGGCCAAATTTGGTCTCAGGACCCAGTTTGAACCACATTACATAATTTAGACTGGCCCATAAAAGAATTCTTAAGTCTAGTCTAAATCACAATGGTGACTGATTTATAAACCAAATCTCAAAAAGAACCTCATCAATAGAGTGAGGACTCTTCTTTTCTCCTTCATATGGGGCAATTTGCAATGTGCAAGTTAGTTTTGATTTCTGGATCCAAAATCTCTGAGGCACCTATTAAAAGTAAAATATAGAGGCTACATGGTTGTTCAGGTGCTGGACCTCAGACGAACCTAAGTCAGAGTCCAACCAGCTATGAGTCAACATTTCTCATGGGCGGCAAAGAGGGGGCTCGTCTTTGACGCCCTGGTTGCCATTGTCTGTCTTCCCAAAAACCACAAATCCCTTTCTATTTCAGATCACATGCCAAAGAAGTCATACACCACAGCTCACCCTGTTCCACAAACCCTCCCCCCTCTGTTGCACACAACAAAGCCTAATCCTCATCCAGCAGGCAACAGGTGGACCCTATATTTGGGCCGTGCCACCTGAGTTAGCAGTGTAGGTGTGGTCAGGGACGGTTTGGAGCCAGGAGTGACGAGTGTCCGAGGCGGGGATTAGGGGGGTGTGTTATGGGAGGGTTGCTCTGGGCGGGAAAAGTACATATCTGCCAGAGAGCTCAGTGGAAAAATATCTGCTCTAGATCTCTCAATAAAGAGATACAAGCCCAGCCCTTGCAGACACCCCCCCCCCCCCCCCCCCCTTAACACACACCACTCTCTCCTCACTGCCTTTGCCTTTCCTTTTGCTGCCCTCATACGCACATTGAGAATGAGTGGGGGAACCTGACACCCCTCATCCAAAGCCAGGGGCCTCAAGCACAGTCAATGTGTACATGTGTGACTCTGATTAAATGCAGAGAAATATTACACCATCAGAACAGTGGTGTAGAGCCCCAACTGGCATAGTTTAAGGGTTTATGTACGCAATGAGGAACAGACAAAGATAATGTTACATTTCCAAAAGGTGTCACATTGATTCATACAGAGAGAGCCAAGAGCAATGATATAACTACAAGTACTGACTTAGAGATGTTATAAATACACTCACAATCATGCAAACACATCTTTAACTAAAAACCCCTGTGTTGTCACCAAACTGGAAACCAGTGCATGTTTTACTGTTATCTACAAAAAGTCACACCACCACACACACACCCACCATGTGATTGCCCTGTATTGCTCAGCCCAAGTGATGTAGCACAGGAGTCTTTGTAAATACTATTCCTCCTTGTCATGACCTGTATATATATGTGTGTGTGTGTGTGTGTGAGGTCATCTGGTTCAAGATCACGCTACAGTAAATGGAGTCCTGTGATGGGCGCCAGGTGTTGCACTGCATGGTCAGCGTCAGTGTGACAACATTTGCACAAAGTGCCACATGACTTCAGTTATTTACTGGGAGAAAAATCAGGATTTCATATGTTCAAAAACCTTGAAATCACCAATGATGAGGGTTATAGAGATTACGTACATGTACATGTTCAGTTATTTTATTTGTTGGTTCTCATTTCCAGATGTGTCAAAAGATAAAGCAACATTATGTGATCTAACACATTAAAGATGTGGACTAAGCTACTGATTTAGATTCAACTATATGACCAACTATGATCTTCAAGATGTGTGTAAGAAGCACATTCAGTTCATAGAAGAAACATTTTATTAATAGCACCAACTAATGAAAAGTGTCTTTATTACAAAATGCATGCACATAATAATGTAATATATGTAGTAATATAATAATTCAAAATAGGAAATAGGCCTGACAATATACAAATGATGCTTTAAGTGATAATGGTTCACATTTCCAAAAGCCAATCCTAAAAAAAGGACAATAACTGAACAGCAGACTGGCTCTAGATCCAGCATGTAGCTCAGGCTATGTTATGATCCTCTCATGGCACCTTGGGAAAGTCAGGTCTGCAGCATGTAACTCAATGTGGCTCCACACAGCAAAACACCCTATGAATGAATCACAATGAAACCAAGAAACCACACAGGAAGGCTGCCAGAGCCAAGCACTAGAAACCAGAAACACAATATGAGTTCTAATTACTAAATATAACGGTCAGCCAACAAAATCACAATTCAGAATGAAAAGTTCAAACTTATGGATGAAAATCTTTAGTGTATGTCTGCAGTCATTTTGTGTAATTTGTACACTCACATGCATGTAGCCTCTTGTCACGTGTCTTGCTCACTAGAAAAATATTTGACACAGCATCAGATTTACTGAACTGAAGTTAGGCGACTGCTCTTTTCTGTCTCTGGCCTGGTCCTGTTCTGTCAGACCTCACTATTGTATCTCTATGCAGTGCCACTCAGGATCAAGTTTACAGTGGACTCACTGGCACCACACATGCACATTCACTCAAAGGTCAAACAGCCACGAAGGCCCAAAGTGGCACCAATAACCGCTATGCACTCTGAGAGGTGGAGAAGAACCAACATTCAGCACGTAGTCTCTGGAAGTGACCCCAGGTGCCAGATCAGGGCAAGACAGCAGCAGCATGGCACAAATGGCATAACTGGAGTCATTTCAGTGAGGAGGAGTTTCTTTGCAGCTCTCACCCCCAGTGGCGTTGAAGTGTATCTTATTAGCAGAGGGGCATTTCAAGGTTGAGAGATGACGTTTTCACGCACATTATGCAATCTTGTCGCAATGTTAAAAATGTGAAATCAGCTGATTTAAACGCAAACTGTGGTTTTAAACAGAATCTGTGCACAGTGTAAAGGAACGGAGATGTCATGCAGGAAACCACAGTCTTCAAGTGAGACGCTGTCCCAACCTGCTCCAGGGACGAGGCCTCAGAGTCGACCTCTGACTTCACTGGAAGGAGACAGGAGCAGAGACATAATGTGGTTCATCAGCCAAAGATGAACATGTCACAAATGACTATTGTTGGATAAAAAACTAGAGATACAAAACTAAAACTACCAAGTGTTACAATTCTTAAGCTGTATAACGTGTTTTTGTAATTTTGTCATGAATATTATAGATTTAGCTTCATCTTAAGCAAATCCCACCTCAATTTCCTCAGAAATTGCATAAATAAATGAATAAACATTCGTTTTCCCTTTGTCATAATGTCGTCATGTTGCCTTCGGGTGCTCGTCGGAAACGTTTCCAAATGTAAAAAAAAAACAAACAAACAAAAAACTGTGTGCGTATATTAGAAAACCTGGAACGCAACAATATCAGAAATAAGCTTAAAAACAAAACCTAAATTTAAAATTAAATTTTAGCATCCAACTTCAGCCAATAGGAATACACTCAAGGCATTAGAAAGGTCCATGCCCACAATGAAAGGTGGTTTAGAGCTCAAACTAAAAACGACAACAACAATAACAGAATGACAAATAACACAATATAATAACATATTTTAACTGTGTGCTTTCAAATTTAGCCTAAACATCGCATTGTGGAACTCACCAGCTCAGTCATCAGCCATTATAGTGGTATAATATAAACTATATATTACAAGGAATATAATTTCATAAAAATAAAAATTTCGTGTTACCATGTGTGACATTTGTGTGACATTTTATTGCGTTATTTATAAAAGATTCCTTATGGACTTATCCGTATAAGTTGCAGTATTTCCGATAGCATTGAAAGCAACATGAGTTATTTCGCAGTGTTGCGTTTGCGCGCGTCAGGAGAGTAGGACGCTTGTGATTGGCGCCAGGCGGTGTTAAAGAAACGGCCTGTCCTCGCTCCCCGCCCCCCATCCTGTCCGTGGGATTCCCCGACAACAACGTGCTCTGCCGTACTTCATAATATTTTGGGTTTTTCTTCTGTTTCTGTTCGTGTCCCCTCCTCGGTGACTCATCGCACTCGGACCAGCGGTGGTGGGACATTCAAGGTAGCGGCGTGTCCGTGGGCCTCTCGCGGTTGAACGAGCAGCAGAGGGTCGGTGGAGACTTTGACCGTTAAAGAAAGTTTGGCAGTTAGCTATCGTTTGGTCGCTCGGATTCCTAAACGTACCGCTAACGTAATTAGCAAGGCTCGCTAGCCAACACAAAGGCAAATGTGCGCTACACTCCTGTAAACACAGACGGGGTTTATTGTTACATTAGCACATTTTGGCTTAAACTTAAGTTGTATTCCCAAAGCTATATTTGTGAAAAGTGGCCCCGTTTTTGTCGGCCTCCTGCTCGAAAAAATGGACGGTGGCTAACGTTAGCAGGTTGAATGGTTTTTTTTTTGTGTGTGTGTCTGTCTGTGTGTGTTTGTGTTGATTGTATCTAGAGCTGTTGGAGTCGGTAAACTGGGTTCCCTTTTTAAAGTTGGTAAATTTTGAAATATAGGTGACTGGGATTGTGCGTGTGTTTTTATTTAGTGGTAGTTTAACAGCCTAACGTTGGCTGTCGGCTCACAGTGGAGGGCCTTTATTCTATCTTGGGGCGACTTGCATTTCCTGTGTGGCAGCGTCCAGGGTTTAACACTTTAACATTAATTAGTCAGTAAGACTTTAATATTGACGTTACATTATTTAATCCTCACTGTTTTCACTGAAGAGGAGAGTAAAGTTTAGTTTTTCTCTGTACAGTTTTGAATATTATTGTAATAATGAATTGATTGTACGAGTAACTGAAGATTATATGTAAAGCAAAAAGTTAAATGTTCTCAGGTTACATCTTATTAATTATGTAGTTTTCCTGCTATTCTCTATATTAAATGCTTCTGTTTATCTGACAAATTCTACAGACTTAACAATTATTCAATCAACAAAGAAAAGTTGGTATTAAACATAATTATCTAAAAATATTATCAATACACCACCTGATTAATTTGGTTTTAATTTAACTTGTTAAATGAGTTTGATAGAGATTTAGTTGTTCCATACTTCATCTGTTCTTACTTCCTGTTTATCCCCGCAGTTCTTCTCCCATTTTCTCTTGGCGGGGGTAGGAGAGATCAAAGATGGATGACCAGAACTTTGACAATCTAAATCTAAGTCAAAACCTGCCCCTCAGCCAGGACTCATTCAGAGAGCTCTGGGAGAGCGTGTAAGCTATGTTTGATGGTGGATAATATTTTTAAATAGTTGTAGTTTTTAAGAGTACTCCTTAAAAGTTAACTGGATTGCTTGTTTGTTTTTGCAGTGTTACTCCGTCCATCTCCACCATCCCACCGGCAACCAATGAGCCTCCTGAGTGTGACGCAAATGTCATGCTGGTAAGTGTGCCTATGCATGCATTTATTCTGTAACGTTAAAGTGAACTGCTGCTAAGGAGGTTCTTCTGTTATCAGTATTCACACGATGGTAACTTTTATCTGAACATATTTATTAATGGAAGCATGTATGATGTAGCATGGAAGCATGATGTAACATCACATAATTTTTGTGCTTTTGCAGCTGTTACCTGTGCTGACTGAAGGGTTTGACGAGAATCTGTTTGAGCTACTCCCAGAGACAGTCACTAAAGATGGTGTTACTCCCCCGGCCTCCACTGTCCCGGTTACAACAGACTATCCAGGGGAATATGGCTTCCAGCTCCGCTTTCAGAAGTCTGGCACGGCCAAATCTGTCACTTCCACTGTAAGTAACTACAAGTTTGAGTGTTGAAATTTGAGTAATTCTAATTATTTGTTGATCATTCGTTTTTGTTTTTTTTTTTCTAAACAAGGGGACATGCACTAGAATAGTCAGACAAATTACTAACAGCAACAGAAATGTGTTCTTACCTCCCATTGTATCAGAATTACACAGGATCTAAGAATTAGATAAAAAATGTTAATTTGAACAGCACTCGCAGCAGATTATCCTGCAACCAAACATTGTAAGAAGTCTGCTGTTTGAGCCCCTCGCCTGAGACAAAAGGGATTTTTGCTGCCCATTATCAAGGCGCCATTCACAGATTAAACTGAATTTCTTTCATCTATAGTGTCATTTTTATCTGCAGATACTCTTTCTTCTTTGGGTATTGTTTTAAATAAATTAATGCCGCTTTTTAAAAATTTTGACGTTCGTGAATATAGAAATTTTCATAAACTCGCTGGCTGGTCTGTTACCTATAAAGTTATTTAAAATGTCTTAAACATTGAAATACTTTTTGATAAACAATTGTATAAATAAAATCTCATCTTACCATGCCGCTGCGTTAAAAATCCATTCTTTCGTATCTCATGGTGGCATTCATGTGGAAACGTAGTCATTGTGGGGATTTGCTAAATTTTAAGGTCTAGAGTCAGTCATTGCATTTGAAGAGCCAATGGCATTAATGTATCCATGTTGACTCATGTCACAGCACGCACCCTGATTGGTCAGTTTAGTTTAAGTTAGGGTGGTCTGCACTAGACTCCCGCCCCTGCGACTTGTGCAGTGGTCTAAGAGAGGAGTGCAGTCCTGTGGTAAAGTACAGCTCTAACATGACGGGACATGTTCCTACATTGTCTTGCTCCAGCACTGAAATTGTTATAAATGGGCCAAAACAGGTAAAAATTGTTTTGTTTTGTTTGTTTTTTTTTTGATTGGATAAATCTGCTCTTAGTGATCTTGAGATTTTAATATTTTGGTTCTTTAGGTTGGACAGTGTATGTAAAATGGATTTTTATCAAACTTTCATGCGTTGTAGTCTTTATAGTAGTGCTTGTTTTTTCTGATGCAGATTTCATATATGTACCAACGGCTCTCTGCACAGACAGTAAGGTGTATGACCATCTGCTTGTGTTCTTCTCAGTTTTCAGAGCTTCTCAACAAGCTGTACTGCCAGCTGGCAAAAACCACCCCTGTGGAAGTGCTGGTGAGCATGGAGCCTCCTCAGGGTGCCATCCTCAGGGCCACAGCAGTTTATAAGAAGACCGAGCATGTGGCTGATGTGGTCCGCAGATGTCCCCATCACCAGAATGAGGATGGTAAGGAGAAGAAATTGCTCTGTATAAATAGTGGAAGAATCAGATCGTGTGCATAATAGAGCCAAAGTGATTAAAATTTTTTAAATTTGTTTTCCATTCAGCTGCAGAGCATCGCAGCCACCTGATCAGAGTGGAGGGTAGCCAGAGGGCTCAGTATTTTGAAGATCCGCACACAAAGAGACAGAGTGTGACTGTCCCTTATGAGCCACCCCAGGTATGGCCCCACCTGATCTGTCTGAAGGAGAACATGTCTGCCCTGTCTACAGCACTTTTATCTTTACCTATTCACATTTTCTATGGTGTGTGGACTCTAATGCATTTTCTACAAATATATGCACTTTGAACTTTACAGCAAAATAAACATGAAAAAAAAATTGATTTACCTGTTTCAGTTGGGCTCAGAGATGACGACCATTCTCCTGAGCTTTATGTGCAACAGCTCCTGCATGGGCGGCATGAACCGCAGGCCAATCCTCACCATCCTGACCCTCGAGTCTCAAGAGTAAGTGTTGGTTCGCTTTAATCAGATGTGCTGAGGGTGGAGGGAGTACTGCTTTATCTTTTTAGTTGGGAGGAAATGTTGGGAATAGGAACGCGGTGTAAATGTTTTAAGTTTACTTTATTGCTAAAGAGGCCTCAGATAAGTCAGATTTTGCAGCCTAGGATACATTTTTTACCCTTGTTTCTATTCATTTCTTTTCCAGGGGACTGGTGTTGGGCCGCCGATGCTTTGAGGTGCGTGTCTGTGCATGTCCAGGCAGGGACCGCAAAACTGAGGAGGACAATAGCACCAAGGTGCAGAATGGCACCAAGCAAACCAAAAAACGAAGTATGTTTTTGTTGCATTACATTGGACTTCAGTATCCATCCGAGCTTTCTTTATCGTTGCTAACTTGACTTTGGTTTGTTTAGAGACCACCCCTGCTCCTGACATGACTTCTGTCAAGAAGTCCAAGTCTGCCTCCAGTGCAGAGGAGGAGGATAAGGATCTCTACATTCTGCACGTAAGTAAAGATGGGTACTATTACAAAGCTGCATTGCTTCACAAGATTTTCTCTTCTGTGAATAATTTCCCAATGATCTTTGCTGCAGGTTCGTGGCCGTGAGCGCTATGAAATGTTAAAGAAAATCAACGATGGTCTGGAGCTGCTCGACAAAGAAAGGTATTGAATGGATTTACCTACTGAACATCAGAACAGCCTCAGTCACTTTCAGTGTCAACTTCTAATTGTGTTCTTCGTGAATACGTGACCATGATTTGCTTGGCTGCAGTTGAAAGTTTGAACTCACGTTGCAGTCAACACACCTGTAGCTGTGGCTTTAATGCCCGTCTGAACCTTACTGTTTTTATAGAAATCATCTGCCAATAGAGGTCACTGTGTGTAACGATTAAACGTGGCTTTAACACTGCAACGGATCGCCAGAATATTTCTGAATGTTTTTATGTTTTCACCATGTTTGGTGAGAAAGCACAACTCTAACATGATCTTATTAACACCATTAATTTGTGTTTAGGTATATTAGGTAGGTGTTTAGGTTGGTTGTTTGTTTTGTGGGATGTGATTTCCAGGTTATGCAAAGTTTTTAACCTTTTTTGCGACAATATTTTGAAATTTGAACCCAGATGCAGTTAAAAAAGGTCTACAGTAACAATAGTATATTTTTATATTAAACTGTGTTCTCATTAAACGGGTTAATGCTGCAGACACTATATTTTCAATTGAAACTATTTCACATGTCACAACTGCTTTGTTTGTCTGGCTCTATCTCTGCAGCAAAACCAAGCCTAAGGTCTCTGTGAAACATGAGGTCCCTCTGCCCTCCAGCGGAAAGAGACTCCTGCAGAGAGGCGAGCGAAGTGACAGCGACTGAGAAGCTTGTTGTCATGATCATGAGAGCAAATGTCATCTCCTACTCCTTCCAAGCCATCACATTTACTTCAGGTTTTTACTTCATTGGAACTCCAAATCACCTCCTGCCTCAGTACTCTAGAAGATAACTTTACTGCCTGACCACTTGCTGTACTGTACTGTACAGTGTCTTGCTGTTTATGACATATGCAAATGAATAAATGAGAGCAATTCATACTGTAACCAGATCCTCCTCATTGCTCTCATTGCATTAGTAGGTCCCATGAAATGACTGTGACCTTCATCTTTCTGTGATTGCATGAAGCAGGATCTCAGGATGGGACTTAAAATTGGCAAAGACTGGATTCGATCAGTGTTCATTTTTGCTGGGATTTTAATTTGAGTTTTAATGACTCCGTTTGTAAAATTCTTGTCTTTTATGATGCATTACATCTAGCATCTTCAGTTAGATAAAAACCAAAGAGGTTGTTTCTTGGTTTCTTCTGTGATGTTTGTTTGTTTTTTTTTTTTTGTTTTTTTTGTGCTTTGTCATAAATATTAACTATGGTCGGAATTTGGTCAAAAGAACTTGTGCAGTTGAGTCATGACTGAGGCAGATGTGTGAACACAAAAGCTCACAATCGTAACACAAGTCACTGCCATTTATTTGAAAAAAGTACAAAGTCAACCATGTGAAACTTGAATCAGTGTACCTCTAATAATGTTGCTGTATTTCTGCACCTCAGCATGACACACATTTACTGCACCGCAGCTAATTCACACATTTTCATGAACCTGTGAGGGAATTCGGCCACATGTTGCTGTCAAGCTTGGATTAAATGTGCTGTGCAAGCATATAAGAAATCCATACAAAAAAAAAAAAAAAAAATGAGTGCACAGGTATGACTGGATGCTATCAGTTCTGGGTTTTTTTTTTTTTCACAAAGCTGTAAATAGATTTAAATTTTTTTTATTTTTTTTTTTAAAAAGCTTCCCGTTTTTTTAGATTTCCATGGGTCCATACATTCTCTGACATTTTTTTTTTTTTACACAATGCTGTTGCTCACCTCATAACTGTTAGAATTAATACTAGATTTAGTAGCTAAGGGGGTTGGCTGGTTCACCCCACAAGCTCATAATTTAGTTCCTGTGAGTTTTTTTTTTTTTTTTTTTTTAACTTGCCAGATGTTTCAAAAATTAAGCTGCAAAGAGGACACAGGAATTTTGACACAGGAATATGAAAAAAAAATCTCTTGGATATTTTGTTAAAGAACACATAAGGGCACAACACGACAATTGTTCTTTTCATGGGACCTTTACAAGAATTATCACAAAGTTTGAACAGAAAAAACAGTTTTTATTATTGCGTGTATAAACAGTGATGTGATGTTTTTGTCTTGGACCTTCACCTACACCATGCAGTTTGTCATTTGATCAGCACTTCAGTTAATGTGACCAATCATTGTTAATTAAACCACCTTTTTTGTTTTATCACTGCCATAAATATAAACTTAAGGCATTTCTTTGTTTTATTTCTGTATCTTCATAGATTATTTTGGGAACTTAGTTTTATATAAGAGGTTTATCTTTCTATATTTTTTGTTATTTTTTTCATAGCTTTTTTTGTACTAATTAGCATTTTGTTACTCAAAGCTTTAATGCTTAATAAATGCTCAATGTTATACAGTTCTCTTTGTATTTTTTTCAACATATGAAAGTGTTATCTTTGTCTCTCTGCCCCTTGCCCGGTTATTGTACTGTTCCTGGCATCATTTTTATTTTCTCTTGGTACTTTGCATGTTTGATGCAAAACCAGCAGTACTTAACAGTGTTGATCTGGTCCAAGCTGACAGGAGCCTTGTGCTGTTAGTCAAATGTGCTGTTTATTACCTGTTGATCTGCACACGGGTGGAACAGGTGTGTGTTTGTTCATATGAGCACATCTTATAGTGAGAGATCGTTTCCTCCCAGAGTCAGAAGCTCCATCTGTAGCTCTGGTAAGACATCAACCTTTCCACCTCAAACTTTCCTTTTTCAGATCTGAAGTCTTTTTTTGGTTTGAATATGTATTTTATTTTAGGTGTTCTCTGGTGAAATACCACAACGGAGCCACTGGAAACCAACATGATTCAGTATAAAGTCTGTATTTTAATAACATGGGGTGAGTCTTATGCTACATCAAGAACTTTTTCATGGTGCTGTATTCAGGTGTTAAGTGCTGCAAATTAGATTGAATGTTTTGATTTATCTAGCAGAAATGTTTTTTCCGACCAATGGAGTAAAACCCAAAAAGAACAGGTTGCAGGTGCCAAAAAATGTGCTTGAACTTTTCCTTATGTGTTGGATATTAGCTTAAAATCTGTGACCTTTCGTCTCTTGTTCTGTTTGCTTCTGTCCAGCTCTGATGTTGATTTACGGCGTGGCGGATCAAGAGTACTTTCTCCAGTCTAGAAATCTCAATTGGGATAAGGCCAGGAATCACTGCCAGGTACAGCATGAACCAGATGTAGGAGGCTGAAACATGAGGCCAGAATGTGTGAAAATACTGGAAAAGTGTCCTTTTTGGACGTACTGGTTGCGTTTGAGAAAAAGCCGGGAAATAACCAAAGTTTTTAGGATTCATCCTTTTGGGACCATGAATGATTGTCTGTTCCTGTGAGCATGTTTAATACGGGGTTGGGGTTTGATAAATTGCTGAATCAGACAGGATCCTCATATAATTCTGACTGTAACTGACTCGTTCTGTCAGGTCTGTTTCAAAGACTTGGTGACTTTGACCCCTGGCAACATCCAGAGCATCGCCAACAATCTCACATCTGACTCCTGGATTGGCCTCCGCAAGAACTTCCACCCCAACAACTCCAGTATGTCATGGACCCGCTGGGCCAACGGGGATCGCCTCTCTTTCCAGAACTGGTATCCTGGTTGGCCTGTGTTCAAATCCCACTTCCCAAAAAGAGACTGCTGCAGCTGCTCCTGCACTTGCTCAGCAGCGACCACCCCAACAATGACAAGCTTCACCAGACCAGAATATACAACCCCAGATGTGACAAACTTTAGTGAAGCTGAAGAGAACACAACCTCAGATGTGACAAACTTTAGCGAACCTGAAGAGAACACAACCTCAGATGTGACGAACTTTAGCGAACCTGAAGAGAACACAACTGAAGGTGTGACGATGATGAGTAGATTCACTGATGTCACTGATCCGACTGTGAGAGCCATTACCGGACGCAAGGAAACCACTGCTGAATGTGTACGATCACCTATGCTGTTGCCTGATGTCCCAGACCCTGATGAGCACTATATAGAAGACTCTTGTGTGGCCATGCTTAGCTTTGGAGCTTGGGTTGAAAAGAACTGCTCAGACCTTCTGTCTTTTATTTGTTATGAAGGTAGGACTCAATTAAAGCTCCTTCCTTGTCTCACACAGCCCCACACAGAGCTATTATGGCATATGTGACTTGTGCAAGATGCAATTATCTCTGCACTTCATGCCTACAGTTTATGATAATTATATTATATATGAATATTAGTATATTTTTCTAGATAAAGAGTCCATTTTGCACATTTGCATGTGACCTCATGTCTCCTAATAGGACACAGATACAAAAACAAAAAGGATTAGAGCATCTTTATAGTAATTAAATACTTCATTTCAATCAAACCCCAAAAAACAAGGGGAACACCATATATGCTTTGCTGGTGTTTTTTTTTTTTTTTTTTTTTTACTGTGTTTTCAATCAAATATACCCAAAAAACCCAAACCACACAAAATAAAAGTCAAGCCAACATCTAGCCAACATTTCTAACAACATTATACATTATACACACTTCCAGAACAATGTGAGGAATTATTATGAGTTATCCTTTGTATCCTTACTCACTTTGTTCACACTTGTAATGTAAAAACAAGTACGTAAGTGTAAATGTGTATTTTTATTTCCCTGCCTCAGCTTCTCTGCCAATGAATCATCATCGTCTCATTTCTGACCACAGATTATTTTGTTTGCCGAGCCAACGTGTCTAACGTGACAACCAGCAGTGCTACTATCAGGTGGCCGGCCGGTCCTGGTGCCATCAGCCATTACCGCATAGAAGTCATAGGTTTCAAAAACCTGAGCAAATTGGTGAACAACTTTAGATATGACCTTTCTGACCTGATGCCAGGCACCCGCTACTCAGTCCAGGTGTTCCCTGTTAAATGTGAGCGAGACCTCAACTCACAGGAGGTCTCCTTCTACACCAGTGAGTAACATCTGCATTAAAATAGCAATGTTATTTAGATTCATTTACACCTGTCAGCTTCAAATTGCAACTTTGACCTTTACTCCTACTCTCAATTATCAATTGCCGATTATAAAATACTGTACGTTAGGTTTGGTTCATTTAAAATGTTGTTTGGTACTGCTGATATCAAGGGTTGATCACTCTCACTCCTTGCCTTTTTTCAGCTCCTAACAAAGTGGAAAACCTCACTGTAAATGGCGTGACAGAAACATCTATCTCTCTGAGGTGGAAAAAATCAGCTGGATCTGCAGATTCCTATATTATTAAGGTCCAAGGTAAAGAGTATACAAGTCTCACAGAGGACGGGATGGTCAGCGAATTGACACCTGGAAGCCCTTATACATTCACTGTGCTTGCAAAAGCCAAATCCAGCCTGAGTGAAGAGTCTAACATCACAGCACATACAAGTGAGTTTCTATCACATCAAGCAAAGCATGTTTGAAAGGGTTATAATACACATAATGCATCCATTTTTTTTTCTTTGAAATTGAACAGGAAGCACACTGTTGGACTGAGACCAGCTTGTTTCTGACTCACAGAATATTAAATTCAAATCAGTGAAGGCAAATTAGAGCCACATGTTACCTGAACAGCATGGTTGAATTTTGCATTTGTTGTATTTGCTGTCATGTTAACCTGTTTGCTCTCTCGGTCAGAGCCCTGTAAGGTGATCAACCTGAGCACGTCTGAAAACAAGGAAACATCACTGCGGCTTACCTGGGAGTCTCCTAAGGGCAATGCCATGGCTTTCAGGGTGATAGCTATGAATGACAACAATAGGTATGTATTTGCATATACTGTATATATATATATATCCATATGCTGTATATATATCCATATACTGTATATATATATATCCAATTTGAGTCTTATTTTGATTTGAGTTTATGGTCAGTGAAAATATTGAAGTGACAGTTCCTAAGCAACCTTGATATATAAGATATTAGGAGTAAGACAGCCTCTAATTAAGAGCTCAACTATGACCTAAATCATTGGTTATGACACTTTTTAACATCAAGGACTCCTTAACTGTCAGAAATTAGACCACATCCCCACATTTGATTGAAGACTTTGTCCCAGGACCCCCCATTAATAAGATTTTTACTTCTAGTGCAGAAAGTGTTTGAAACTCACATTCTCTTGTTTTAGATAGACTAGATTAAAGATATAATTATAGTGAAAATAATCAATTCCCCTGCTAGGGGGACCCCACTTTGAGAACCACTGACCTTTATTTGAAGTGAATGCTCCTAAAATCTAATTAAGTAGTCAAAATTTTGTGTTCAACAATGACAATAACTACAGCTGGTTAAATCATTTTATCTTTTACTTTTCTTTCAAACAATTCAGTGTTTTTTTTGTCTCATCCTGTGACTGATCCAAACTTAACTGTAGTAACATTGCTGCATGCTGACACGACTCTAACTCCGTGAACACAGGTTTATTATTACTGATTGGGAAGATGAGCTACAAGATCCAACTACTAAAAAAAACTGTGGAGTGGTACCACTTTATTATATTTGAATGTCTTGCTTCTTTTCATGCTCTATTGTCTCCTTTAGCAGCAGTTTGAGTGAAGTGAATTTTTCCTCCTCACAGCTTATTGTTTGAGAGAGAAGTGGCCCACAACACAACTCAAACTCAACAGGCAGTGAATGTAACGACGTTGCCTATGGGCACCAAGATAACCCTCATTGTGGCAGCACTGGCCAACGACACTTCAGGAGACAATGTGACCATCCACAACTATACCGGTAGCTCTTTGCTGATGGTTTTGCAGTTAACTGCCAGTTGGTGATTCACAGAAACCTGCTGTGTTGATTGTCACTAATCTGACTCTTTGACTCCTACATAGCTCCTGGACCGATTTCAGGCCTGAAGTTGGAGACATCATTTGACTCCCTCAATGCCACCTGGAATCCTTCTGCTAATAATTGCTTCATTGTCAAGCTTCAGCTCGATGGCAAAAATTGTGCTAGTCAAACAGTCAACCTCTCCAATGCTAGATTTACAGATCTGAAGACTGCTGCCAATTACACAGTGGTTGTCTATAGCGTCATTAACGATATCCAAAGCTCGGCAGTGTCATGCTCCAAATTCACCAGTGAGTCCCTTTGGTATAGTTATAATCAATAAGATTTTGGTCCCTGTTGATTTGGGGAAACCTGTATTTACTAGTGTCTCCAGCTGTATAGATAATGGATGGGTGAAAATCCAAATTTAAGATATTCACCTCAATTTTTTTCTCTCTTTCTTTTGTTCAGAGCCGAGCCCGCCTTCTGACCTCAAAGTCACTGACTACAAGCATAACCAAATCACTTTTAAGTGGAACGCCCCTCACAACTCAGAAAGAGTCATGTACTTGGTCCAACTCAGCTCCAGGTTCTGGGGTCATAAGCTGATCAATACTTTAGATAATAAAACCAACTGCACATTTAATAACTTGACGTCAGGGACCAGGTATGACTTTCAAGTGCAAACGTTGACGGATGAAGGAAACAGTGTGCCATTAACCGTGTCACATAGTACAGGTAAGGTCTTCAGACCTTTGAATACTTATTTGAGACTTTCAAACCTTCTTGACTTTTGACTTTGATTTTTTTTTATTTATTTTTTGGTGCATTCAAGGAAACTCAAACATCTGAGGTTTGAGTCAGCTGCATTCCCAAACGAGTGTAGTGTTGTGTAGTTAGAAAAATGAAACCCAGAAGTCAAACAATATATTATCAGAAAATATAACAAGAATTTGGTAGTTGACTGAGATCCCTCAGAAACTGGTTATTAAAGAACGCAAACACGATTTCTTCTTCCTTATCTACTGACACATACACAACAAAACTGATGTATCTGTGAGAAGCCATCATGTAATAGAAATATTAGTGTTACATTTTTTTTGCATATGTGCTGTGAAACCTATGATCTATTGACAGAGGAATGCTTCAGGAAACTGTTCAGTACTTCAGCACCTGCTGCAAATACTGTTAGCACAGGAAGCTCATTGAGTCAGAATCGACAAGTGTAGATCTGCCGCTCATCAGGGCTAAGGTTGAGTTAATAGATTGATTATATTACAAGGGATTATTATTATAAACAGATGGAAAGTACTGATAAACAGGCCTTTTTGTCTGTCTCTGTCTCTCTAAAATGTATATTGTATGTGGTACTAAAAAGCTCTTAGAAAGTCTTAAATTTCAGTTGTAAAAAGAGTCATTATCTGGATTGTTTAATCTGCTGTTGACAGTTTTCACACCAGTCAAAACTGGCCAAACTAAACTGAAAAAATGCACCAATTTGTTTGAACAGATTGGCTGTGAAAGCAACCAAAACTTTTAGACTGTGTGTATAATGTTTGGTTTGTAGTTAACAGACTAAAACTGAAAGCTAAATAAAAGGAAGTACTTTGGAGGTCCATATACTGTGTTTATATGTAATCTGTAATTTAGGCATTTATCTAATAGTATCTGACTGCAGTGGCTATTATTTCTTCAGCCTTGTGAAAGGTCCAACTTCCTCTTTACACATCTGTTTTTTCCCCAGTTGCAGTGAAAATGGAGGTCAGTCTGTCTATGCTGTGCACTTCCTCAGAACCTCTCCTCTGTGCAAATGCCAACACGAGTAAAACTGTGCTTGAGCAGGTACGTAAATAACGTGGACAAAACAAATTTTGGATCTGGAAGGTCTTACAATGCAAATAATGTTTTTGATTTTTCTAAAAGGGATGTGCAGTAATTATTTTTATAGACATAGGTTTACAGATGTATTTCCATTGACATCTGTCTTTCTTTTTATCTGTTGCAGCTGAAACAACATTTTGAAAAAAAGTTGCAGAACGATGTTTTCTGGGAGCTCGAGATGAAAAAAAGTGAAAACATTGCAAAATGAAAGTACTTTGGATATTAGTGTTTGTGGCTTGGATTTTTTTATATTATTATAAATTAGAATATTAAGCTTCCATGTGTGATATTTAGAAAAATATGTTGATTCTCACTCGTGAGTATTGATAATTTGAATGATTAAAACATGTAACAGGAATGAAATAAATAATAAAACATATATATA
Source organism: Rachycentron canadum (assembly GCA_038496675.1). NCBI lineage: Eukaryota > Metazoa > Chordata > Actinopteri > Carangiformes > Rachycentridae > Rachycentron > Rachycentron canadum. The sequence goes on along the minus strand of CM076670.1, from coordinate 7,511,365 downwards.
TATATATATAT
>CM076670.1:7492737-7510976 GCA_038496675.1 Rachycentron canadum | reverse complement strand
ATGTGTATAAGAGACAGTATATATATATATATATATATATTTTTTTTTTTTTTTCCATTTACCCCTTTTTGTGGTTCAGTATTTTCTACATCTGTGACAAATAAACTATACTTTTGTTCCTTTTTTTAAAAAAATAGAATCCATATGTGCATACAGAATATGGCCACATAAATAAAAGGTCAGTCAATCCTCCTTTCCCTGAAATTACAACTGTAACGGATTCAGATTCATTTAAAATACATATTTATCCACCTTTTATCAATAGAAAACCAACTTGATTCCAGCTTAAAATGAAAATCTCAATGAAAAATGAGAGGATAATCAATAGATAAGTGGCAGATAAATTGGGTCTGGTCAGCCAATAAATACACTCTATAAAGACGCATCTGAAATGTACAAAAACACAACTTCTACAAAGCTGTAATGTGAGGTTCAGGTTTGGGCCGTCTGAATATACATATAACACCTGAGTCTGAGATGATCCTGTTATTAATAGTTACTTCATATGTAAGCTGTTAGTACTCTGCACACCCTGCCAGCTTCCTCTGCTGTGCTTTTTTGGTATGATGTCAGGAAAGGGCGGAGAGACCACATTTTGGTTAGCTAAAAGTGTGAAAATAAGAAGTCATTCTAATTATGAGGCAACAAGCACATGAAACAGTTGAGGCAAAAGGACAAAAAGCATCAAATACCAGCATGGATTTATCACCTGGACACATGGAGAATGATGTCAGGAGGGAAACACGAGCAGGTTAGTTATTAACAGCATCTCCTGACATCAAATAAAGTGGAACTTTAGTAGGAAGGAAGGAACTTCACTTTCTCAACCCTGTTAAAAGGGTTTTTTGTTTTGAGTTTTTCCTCAGTCGATGTGAGGGTCTAAGGGCAGAGGATGTTGTTATGATGCTATGTAAAGCCCTTTGAGACAAACTGTTTGTAAAAATGGGCTATACAAATAAAATTGCCTTCCCTTGCCTTAAAATAAACTATTTATTTTTTAATGCTAGTTGCAAACTTATTAGTTAATATTCACCCTTATCTGTATATGTGTGTCACTGTATGACACAGTATGAGTATCTGTATTTTGTGTCTCATCGCAGATCACCTGATGTTACAGTAACAAGCAAAACTACAGTTTTCCTGGTTTCAATGTCCAAGTTTACTTGCTGCCTTTTGTGTATGAACTATATGGGCAAGGAAACATGAAAAGTACTTATAGATGAAGTTTTTAAGTTGTAAATCACATTCAAGTCTTAGGTCTCACATTATCACAGTTTATAGATTTTAATTTATAGAAATTATTAATGATGAACTTAAGATCATTTAAGGTGAGCGTATAATTTATGCCTGTATAGTGCTTTTGAAAAAAACCAGACACATCAAACCTGCGTTTTTCAAAACCCAGATAAACTGAAACTAAAGATTCTGCTTTCGGGAGAGATACTGTTTCATGGTTGTTTACTTTTTTATCTCTAACCATCACAGATGCCCAAGCCTGTCCGGTGTGTCATCTGACAGCTAGAGTGGCTGTTGCCATAGTAACCATAATCCTTTTCACTGGACTCCTTTTATATCTGGTGTTATTTTGTGAGTATAAATATGAAATAATATAAGTATACATCTCAATAAATGTATCCTCATTTAAACTTGAACTTTGTGCCTCAAACTCACATCGAGTTATTCGATTACTGGATCAACTTGTGTTAAATTGTGAAACCTGATTTCTCAGTCACGTGGCCAGCAGCACCAGAAGTGAATCAGACCTCCAGCTCTTCAGAGCAGGAGCTGATGGTGCAGCCACAACAGTGTGAAAAAAATTATCTCCATGATCTGGACCTCCCCACTGCGACTCAAGGTGATTTATATTTTCTTCTCTGGTATAAACATCTGACAACCTGTATATGTGACATCTCAATGGCTGAGGAGCTGCAGTTTTACCCTAAACTTGCGTCAGTGTTACTTTCATGTTGTGTGTAGATCCCAAATGCAGCTTGTGTCCAGGTGGCTGGCTCTGGTGGAGGAGCCACTGCTACTTCTTCTCAGTGGGACTTCAGGAAAATCGTCAGTGGAATGAGAGCACTGAGTTTTGTCGAGAACACAACAGTAGTCTGGTTGTAATCAAAGACTCTGAAGAGATGGTAAATATGCAAAGATGTACTTTTCTATAGAAAACACCACTTTAGTAGAATCCTACTTTATAGTTTCAACCCCTAAGTTGATTGGCAGGGAAAAGTCCAGTTAAGTCCAGGGCTACAAGCCCTCTGGGAGCTTTAAATAAAACCTTTAATAATTCATTTAATCCTCATGTGTCACATCAATATAGCCCAATTCACACACCACAAATATGCAGAGAACAGATGACGGATGTGCAACAGAAGTTGTATGTACAGAAATAGCAATAGTAAAATTGATAAAGGCAAAAACTTCCCTGATGAAAACCAGTTTCAAAGTAAGTGAGTGGGAAACACAAGACAAAGTTTTGTCTCAAAAGCATGTGGATATAAAATCATCATTCATCCTCAGGAATTTATCCAGGGTGTGCTCAGGAAATTCCCTCACTTCCCCTTCCTGTGGGTTGGTCTGACAGACTCTGAGCACGAAGGACAGTGGCTGTGGTGTGATGGGACGGACATCCAACACTACATGCTGTAAGTCCAGATCCACTGACTCACTCACAGTAAACAGGATATTTTTCAAACACGGGATTACATAATAGAAATATTGAACATAGGAAATATTCTGTGGTTCAGCATTTATGGAAAGACAGGTCCTCCAATTTTACCTAAATGGAGAACAATCCTCAAAAACATTACCCAACAAACCTGATGAAGCTCTGGATTTCAAAATGTGCTTATTTAAGTAACTGATCCACAAATGAATGTTACGGTGGCAATCAATACACTGCCACTTAAGAAAGCACTTGCAAAATAGATAAGACATCTTAAGATTGTTTTTAAGACTTTGAGATTTAAGATTGTTAAAATATTAACTTGAGGGAAAAGTTAACACCTTTAATGAACATCCCAGGAGAATGTTTGCTAAAGGTTGCAAAAATTTTACCTATACTGAAAGTTTGTTTTCTAAAGGTGTAACTTAACCTGGTTGAGCATCCCAGCCAGTTCATCATCTTCTTAAATTATTTCTTTATCAGGCTTTATCAGAGAGACCTGGACTGCTGCTGTTAGGACTGTGCCTTCATGATATGCTCCCAAAAAAAAACCCTTGCCATTTTTTTGCAGTGCCTTGAGCTCTCAGGGCCACCACAGACTCCAGGGCCACCATTTCTCTATCAATTTATCAGTGATGTTCTTTACACTGTACAGCAATTAAATTCTATATATTTATTGGATTTGCACCAGTTGAACCCAGGTTTTTACAAATTAGGGCTTTGCACAGAAAACTTCCTCTGAAATGATGAAGATATAATGAACCTGTAGGATAAAGACTTGAGAATGAAATGAGAAGAGAGACTCTTCATAAACTCTTCATTGGACCATAAACTTTAATACTCTGCAGTAAATATACACTGCACAGTGATGGTGCACAGTAATATGCTTTACATTAGAAGTGCTAATCAAGTAGACAATGATTTTGTATTTTCTGGAAGAATGATACACAAACCTTGTAATATGTTAGTATAATTTGCTTTTATTACAATGACACACTGTACATCCAGATACAAATATATATATATAACTTAACATGCCTATAAAATGATTATATCTACTACATCCACACATTAATCATGAATTACCTCTTACTCTAGATGAGTACTGATATGTATGTTTGTGTGGTAAAGGGTGACGGTGGAGTGGAATGATGATCACAGGGACTGTGCAGACCTGAGGGGAGGTGGGAGTCTCTTCGCTGCTGATTGTAAATCGTACGGACCCTGGGCTTGTAAGAGAGAGTCCTAACAGGCTGCTCACAGATCCACACACATTATATTTGTATGTATATATATTTACAGTGAGCATGCAAAAGACTGATGTTTTTCATCTTTTCTACCTATTTATAGAACTTTCTTCCCCAGCTACACTTGTCATGCAAAAAATATCCTAAGAAAAGTCAGAGATAAGTAAAAGACAATCTGCAACAAATAATAAACATTTATTATGTGTATGTGTGAAAGTGCATGTCTGTGTGTAGATGCAGGATGTGACACTTTCATGTCTACATGTTGTTAAATTGTTGTTAAACTCAGACTCAGTTTGACTCTTTAAAATTCATTTTTTATTTCTACTCAAAGTTGAGTTTTTATAGTTTGACTTTTTAATTTTTTAATTTTTAGAGTGCAGATGCATCAGGTCACTTTTCCCATGAGAAAAATCATTAGCACTTTGGTAGTTTTTTCCACGTGTCCACAGTTATTATTAACTGAAGCTTAAGTAATTTTCAGTTTTTCAAAAAGATTCATATCTTGTCTGTTCTGTGTTTTTGTCGTTTTTGTTTAAGACAGTTTTGACTGGATTTCCTTAAAGTCAAATTGAATTCAAGAGTCCAATAAAAGTTATTAAGGTCCATTTCTCTTAGTTTACTGAGATGCTATGTGGTGGGATGATTCTCATGAGTGTGCGACCATCCAGCGGGGCAAACAGAGGGTACAGCTTCTCTCTGAAGGTCCCATTGAAGGTGTAGATGTGGGACTTTGTTTCTGTGTTGTAGAAGGAGATCTGACCTTCTTCATAGTCTAAGTATATCCCCATACGTTGAGGCACAAGGCTGACCGGCAGCAGCACCTCTGGTTTGTCGCAGGCGTAGAACTGGTGTGTGCTGCGCCACAGGGCCCAGTAGCCGTGCTTTGGGGTCATGGGGAAGCGCCCATGCCGCTTGGAGTTGGTGGTGGCGAGTCCCACACGCCAGTAGCCATTGTTGGCTATGTCCACCTCCCAATAGTGGCGGCCACTGCTGTAGCCTTCCCATCCCAGCACACATGGCCAGCTGTCAAAGCGCTGGGAGCTGTAAGGCTGGACAGATGCTGAGAGGCCCTCCTGAACCATACGCTGATCATCTGACAGCAGCAGCCATGGGTGGTTGGTCATAGGGTCAAGAATCACATCAGCTGTTTAGAAAAAAAGGAGATAGATCAGCTCATTATACTGTAAGTTGGTTATTTGCTGTTTTTCTAATTGTCCTGTGACTTGAGAGAAAGATAAAGTGCTGGATGATCTCACCTGCTGCACTGCAGATCCAACTCCATACTGAAAATAGAGAAACAGACAGTAAATGAATGAGGGAAATGTTAACTGAACATGGTCTAAACTCATGGCAAATGAATCAAAAATAAATGAAAGGATCATGAGCTGATAACCAGATAAAAAAACAAATAATTTTTTCTTTCTTTTGAAATACTCATCAGGCCTCTCCATGTAAGTCTGAGAAGAAGAAATCAATGCTCAAAAGTCCCCCATGATGATGAAGGGGGCAAGCAGAAATAACTTTGTAATATGGGATCATTTTGAAACCATAGATTAGATAGATTGTGATAGATTCACAGGCCAGATACAACAAAGAAAAAGTGTACAGATTTTCAAAATGCCCACCTGAGTTGGGGATGTATCTTGGAATTCCTGCTGTCCAGGTCCTTTGCTTTGTCAGTAACCATAACTGTGGAACCTTGTTCTTCAAAGGAAAAAAGACTAAATGAAAACGTGTTTGACAGGAACAGTTGTTTTTTTTTTTGTTTTTTTTTTACATTTTTATTTGATTTCTGAATTAATGCTCCCTTTGTCTCCATTTCCTTATGACTATGTTGTTTGCAACTGTAGCCAATGAGTAAATGTTCACAAAGACACTCCTTCCCCCGTAGTTTATACATGGTGAACTTTTATAATGCCATTATACCAAAAAAATGACTCCATGTTTGGAGGTCAGGTGACAATAAATTAAATCAATGCACAAAAGTCTAAACAGTTTATTGTTAGTGGCCAAACTTCACAAAAACTCAAATGAAATGAAATAAAAATATTCCTTCAGAATGAAATCAAGCAACTTGCTGAAGTTGCAGTCTTCACTATCTGTTATTGATCGTGATTATCAGATTGCTCAGTTCATTTATTGGGCATCAGCATATCTTCGAAGAGCAGGGTTCGCTTATGCTGTTGCGTAAGTATTTTCTAACCTGGTCATGTCAGTTCTGCATGATATTGAGCAACTGCTTGGTTTCAGTTTTGGGGTTTTATCGCTTTAATAGTGGTTTACTTGTTCATCTTTGAACTCAAGCTTCACACAATCTCATGTTTTCCCAAACATGGGAACATGTTAAATTGTTTTATGGTCAAACCTGCTTCTTTTTAGATGTGATGTAGGCCGTGTGCAATTTGTGGGACTGGCTGCTCACCACACTGTCTTCTTTGAGCAGCGACCAGGTGATGAACTCCAGCAGAGGCAGTAGGTTGACCAGCCGTTTCTTCTTCAGCCCCAACAGACGCAACATTTTACCCAGCTCATCGCCCTGAACACCACAACTCTGCAAACACAAAGACATTTTAGGTTCTTAAAAAACACACACACACACACACACACACTGACACCAACTCTCTGGCATGAGAGTAACATCATGAACTTTAAATTTTTCCCACAAGTTTGTTGGACTTTTCAATTTAGGTCCAGGACTCCTCACCTCACTTGCTACCTGTAACTCCTTTGCCCACTCCATGATCCTAATCTGTGCTTCCATATTGGCATCCTTATCTTTACTTTCATGGTCTTCACTCTCAGATGTCCAGGGTGTTTCTTTCAGGAGCTAAGGGCACAAAATCAGTAAGTTAAGATTGACATTTTTGCTGTTTGTTCACACATAGCACATCCATCACACGCAGAAGGGTGTGTGCACTGGCTTTGTCGACATGATGGAGTTCCTCAGCCCACTCCAGGATCAGTTTCCTGCTCTCCTCAAGACTCCGCTCGGTCTTCCGGTCTGAAATCTGGGGCTCTTCCTTACTGGTGCCTTCGTCTGCATCACCTGTGCCATGCTAAAAAACAAGACCACACACTGTCAGACAAAGTCACACACTCTTAAAAATGTAATGGTGTGTTACTATATTGAAATGGCATGAGAAAACCGATGTTTATGTGACCTCATGGTTTAAAACAATCAGCTGCAGCTGATTTACAGGTCAATTGTACTTTAAATGGGGCACATATAAGAAGTTTTAGATTTACAGACGACAGACATCAGAAGGTAATGTTAATTTGGACGCCTTGTAAAAGAAAAAAAATGTATACACATTACATGTTGATACCCACCCTACATGTCCCAGCCCTGCGTTACAGCGCATCAGGGAGGGTCATACAATCAAGTTGTAAATGAGTCAGTAAACGTGTCCTATCAGCATCCACCCAACTAATAAATCCTACATGAACCAGCAAAGTAATTGTTTCCCATAGCAACGCTACTACTACTGATGCAAATCATAAATTCAGGTTTGCGTGAACTCATAAGCCTGTGCAATAAATTAACTGTATAAACTATGAGTTGTTAACAGGGTGAACAACAGGGTTGTGTCTGTGTTTTTTTTTTTGTTTTTTTTTTAAAATTAATTGGCAAATAACTTCCTAGTTATGAAATGTGGATTAAAAAAGGAGGAAGCAAACCTTAAGTAACCTTTAGTGCTCCCTTGTCTTGCTGGTTATGTTCAAGTTTCTCGTGGTGAATGTTCCTTGTGTTCTTTACCCTCTAAATTTATATCATAATGCTGCTGTCAATGAGTAATAATTTGTGTCTGCTGAGCTACTGACTCACATTTTCTTTCCTTACCTCAGGCCCTACCTTGCAGACTTGGTCCACTTGCTCTTTCCAGTGTTGGATGAAGAACACACACTCCTGCAGGTTGCGGAGATCCTTCAAGCTGTTCTGATGAGGATGTTGCTGCAGGAAATACACACATTTAAACTTTTTAAATGGGAAAGTTTGATGAATGAAGTCATGCATGTTTCAAAATGACCTGAGTCTTAAGAAAAAACAAAAGAGAAGACACTGGTAAAAGCTGAGGAGAAATAAATCATAATATAATGTGGTGTACCTGTGAGTATTTGGTGAGGTTGTTGGTGTTGGCAGGTCTGCTTGGGGCTGAGCTGTGGGTCTGGAGGTTCTCCAGAGGAGGCAGGTTCCAGCGTACAGCCCCGATCGAGCTGCTCTGTGTGGTGCTGCTGTCCTCTAAGTTTGGCAGCACACAGCTGATTTCTAACAGAGAGATTTTCAGATGAGGAGAACATGAAGGGAAAAGGAAGTAACAGTAACATAAAGTATCAATGTTTCCAAATAGCAACCAAATCTAAGCTCCATGACGCAGTGTTATCGCCACATACTGATGAAAGGTTATCAGTGATTTTTTTTCCATCATAAAAAACCTACTTTTTTTAGTTTTCAGGATGCTCTTCATCTCCATGGTGGTGTCCTCACTACTGTGAAGAAGAGATCAGATGAGGAAAATGAAATGTTGACCAGTGACGGAAGAAGCACTCAGGTACTGTAATACTGCAGTGTAAAATGCTGTGCAATTAAAATTTAAGTAAATGTATAAATAATACAAACTATATGTAATTTAAATATCATAAGTAAAAATACACATGGTGATATTTTCAACAGTCATACACTGTTTAACATGTAGTATTATGTCATAGTTCAGTAATATTTCAGGAGTTACTCTGTCTTCATTGGGAAAATTCAAATAAGTGAAAGTTAATTAAGTGTAAATTAATGAAAACAGCAACAGATTGAACTTAACATGATTCATCATAGAAGGCTACACATTTTTTTCATTATGATTTATGTGACTAAAAATGATAACCCATGATTTCAAATAAAAAAATAGCAATTATAATTATACTAGGGTCAGGGATACTTGAAGAGTTGGTGATCATATAAAAGTATACATTAATAAAACTATATAATGTTGAATATTCCCCACATACATGCACTTGTACCTACATCACAAACATATCCTAAAATTGTCTAAAACACCTTAAATTTGAAGGAAACCTTAAAGAATTTCACTATAGACATAAGTAGTTTATTATCTATACCTTATGCTGATGTCCTCAGAGTTCGTTGTGTCGCACCTTGTGTCTGAGGGAGCAGTGGTGCAGCCCTGCTGGCGGAGAAGAGTGGACAGCTTCTGCTGTCTGTTCAGGCTATTTGTTCCTGCCTTTGTCTGCCTGATCTTTGGACTCTTTTATGGCGTCTGAAATGGCAGGGCATCTGTCTGCAAGGCTACTTGACACGAAATCCCTGTGGCTTCCTGGCAGCAACTGGCACGTTCACCATGAGGACGATAGGCATGGTTCTTTATAACAGTGATAAGTGTCAGGATATCTCTGAAAGTGACGCACATGCTGGGATAAAGTAGAGTAATACTGTAACTTCAAATACATCATTTCATTGGCAGGATTATTGCTGTAAATATCTCCAGTGGGATTTTCTTTAGAAATGTAATAAATGACATATGTCCCTATATCAAGAGTGATGTTGTTATATATGTCACCTATAATGGGATATATTATTATCATATGTATACATATATGAATACATATATTTATAATACCCATAGTGCAAGTTGTGTCTGAAATTATATATATATCAGTGTATCAAAACAACATACACATTCATATTCTCCATGTTTTTTCATATTAATTCAACATTCATTTTAAGCATGTGTTATTTCCCCTTCTAGGAGAGTGGTCTCAGACTTGGGCACCACTGTATATAATGTCAACAGATACTGACAGGCTTTGGGGTGGCTTTATATTTATGCCTAGATATAAGCATAGATATATAAATATGCATATTTTTATGGGTTAGACACATAAATCTAATATGTTTCATATGTAATTTTTACATCTGTGTTTTGATTGTATATGTATATATATATGCCACAAATAGAAATTCAATACCTGTAGCCTATATCACATTAGAGTGTGGATTTATAATCAGGTTCAAAAATATGAATAAGGATTTACAGGAAACAAATTGGAAGCTTTTTGGTATTGAACTATACATCATATTTACTCCATGTAATAGTTTACTGAATCTGCCTGTGTGTGTATGTACATTTCAATGTTTATAAAATGTATGAGTCATAACTTAAATGCAAAATAAATTTAAAAAGAAAAAAACATCCTTAATGCACACACACACACACACACACACTCACAGTAGTAGACTGAAGGTGCACAATAAACAACACCCTTGCCTATAGTTGTATATTGACTTCCTGGCTAGAAACAGGAAAAAACAGAAAGAAAAACTCATTACTTCCTTTGCATCGCTCTGCCCCCTTAACCTGTTGCCATCAGCCTAATAGGCCATAAACACATCACACTGGACCAGACAGTACTTATTGCCTATGGTGGCCATATAAACAATAGTAACATAAATGTATATCTAGAGGCACACGTGGCTGCAGCTCCTGCACAGGGCGAGGTGAATTTATTATGTAACACCTTTAGACAAAAAGGCAGTAAGAGCGCCAATATAAAATAAGAAAGGATAAAGATGCCACCCTTTCATCTCCTGGTTATCTGTAGCTTCAAGGTCACATTGTCAGTTGAGTAATGTGTTAGTAAGGTTAGTAAAACCTGGAGGAGGAAACAGCATTTATTCATTTATTATGAGTTTTCATGTTTGTTTGAGATATGCCTCTATTTGTCTGTTTTATTTTCACAACTCTCCATAAATTGTTGCTTATAAAAAGAGTTTACTGAGCTGAAAACCAGTCGTCAGGACTGTGAATGTCACCGCTTCCTCAAATCCAGCTCACCTGAACCCACTATCCAACCTGATGGGATTTTTTCCTAAATTCTGTTAAATTTTTATTTGATGACTCAGAAAACCATTGGCTCACTAGAGCTCCAGAGAGATATAAAACTACCTTGAGGTGTTTTTTGCTTCTTAAAACTGCAAACATATCTTTATATCTATTTCTTATGAATAAACACACTTCAGGCAATACACAAGAAGTGTAAAATGTTGGTCCTTTAAAACTAATATGTGTAACGGGCGACATGTCAAATATTTGGACGATGCAATTAATAAACAGTAATTTCAACATTAATTTATCATTTTTAAAAAATGACTAAAAATGCATCTGTTAGAGGAGTAAAATGTTCTTACTGTCAGTGCTGGAGGAAATATTCTTTATTTTCTTTCATAAGTCTGAGTCAAATTAATGCTGTGGAGTAGCAATGACAATATTTCCCTGTAAAATATAGTCAGAAGAACTAAACAGTGAAGTAAAGTATTTAAAAAGCACCAGGTTAAATTCCACCTCCATGATGGTGATGTTATCATACTTGGTTACTGAGTGCAGGGAATATTTATGGAGCCAGGCCAAAAGGAGGCACAGTTTCAACAGTGTTATGCAAAAACCACTGTCACAGGCAGGAGGTGTGGCTGAAAGTCTGAAAGCAGTCAAAACCTCCTTGGTACCATGTATTGACAGGAAGAATCAAACCACTTCCTCTTCAAGTAGCAAACAGTTTCAGATTTATTTTTCAAAGCCAGGCAAATCTGTGACACTAGGACAAATGTTTAAAAAAAAAAAAAAAAAAATCTAACTTGTTTATCGAAGATTCTTTTTATATCTCTTCATACCGCAGAAGAAACCTGCTATTGAGTAGCATCACATCTGATTCTGTTCCAAAATGAGCTACAGTGTCCTCTGTGATGTTACCTTACAAATACAGTATATACAGACAAGTCAATACATATTTTTAAAAAAATGAAATATACTTTGTATGAGATGTTGTCTGTTCTCAGATATAAAGCTTTTTCTCAAGTGCAGGGTTTGTCAAACGTTCCCATGACAGATTTATTTCCAGTTCTTGAAGAACTGCTTGAAGATGATAGTTTCCTTCCCCTGAGGCAGAATCTCCACCTGCAGAACAACGCACAGAAACTTTTACTGCAGACTGTACAAGTGAAGAAGTGACTCTAAATGCGCTGAAGGTGATAATCTTGACCTGCAGATGATTTAAAAATCAAACGGAGTTGCTGTAACAGGCTGCAGGAGCTGGTAATAGGTGCACTTAGATATGATAACTTTAAATTTTTCAGAAAGAAAGAATTTTATACCAGCTTTTCCTGTCTACAGGGTGGAACAAAACTTAAACCCTTATAAATGCTTAATAATTAATAAGAGTTAGGAGTCATACCTGTGTTTTCATCCTGGGGTAATTCATCTGTTCAATGAAGTTATCAGCCATCTGTAAGGCCATCTTCTTCTCCTCAGGGTTTGCTCCATTACCTGACAGTAAATGACATTAGTGTGGAGGTTGACATAAATCAGCCTCACTGCTAAGTTCATCACAAAGATTTCTTCCTAAGTTTGTGCTGATTTCCCAGGTTTTCACTCTTTTGGCAGCGTAGATATCAACTACACCGTGAACAGGTGATGAGCCTATAGGCCCCTTGGGCAAAGACACAGCAGATGTCACTCTCACACCATTTTTAACTGTAGCTGTGATGTAACTGCTGATGATTGAAAATTACATCTGAACTTGAACAAACAATGAAGATTTGTTTTTTTTCCAACAGAAAGACAAGATTGACAAAACACGCATGCAACACATCTCATATTCACATCCATCATCACCAACATATCCTGCCTCACTATCACCATCACCATACATGTGAAAGACTTGTGTCTTTTAGTAGATTCTCACAGGATCACACAACCAGGGCATCTTGTCTTTCTTATTATTATTGTTGTTTTTGTTTGTTGTTTTTTTATGTGACAGTGGGTGTGAATCTTCCCTTCATTCGAATGAGCTTTTTCACCCCCTGATGTCCGGGGCCCTGAAGCCTGAGCCTCTTTTGTAAAGAATAAGAAAACAACCTCAACACAGCTGGAAAGTACACAGTAAGAATGGTGGGTTAACTTGGTTTTGCTGAGTCTCCTTAAAGATAACAAGCCTTTAAAATATATGACTCATTCATGCTCTTTTCAGAGGCAGCAGCTTTAAAAATGATAAACAGATGTTCAAAAATCTAAAAACATACAGCAGGTACTGCATCATGAATGGTGACTTGTTTATGGACATAATACATGAACATTAACTTGAACTCCTCTCTGCTAAAGCATCGGTCATTATTTTTCACATTGCTCATTAAAATTTCATCTAATTAGATACCGAATATCACAGACAACTATCACTTTCATTGGTTTGCATTTCAGGCAGCAGAAGTTTGCTGGTTCGGGGTCAAGTAGTATTTCCTCACCTTTCCAGACGAAGATCTTTCCATTGGCGCCATTGTCCAGAATGAAGCAGTCTTCTCTGATCAGCAGCTCCTGAGCAAACGGGCTCTTCTCTGACACTTTGGTCATAGCCATGGAGCCTGTCGCATCAGAAACCTGTGGAGTAAATGCACACAGGTTTATCCTTCACGTAACAAAACATATGAATGTTAGTTTGACGCATCAGTGCAGGAGAAATTACCTTGTAGAGTGAGGCTGAGTTGGAAGCGTCGGCTTTGCTGTCCTCCTCTGGTGTGCTCTCTGCCAGTGCTGGCATCTGTCCCAGCACCTGCTCAACACAGGAAACATTTAAGTCCACAAAACAGATTCTATTCTGTTTCTTTAGAGATTCGTTTGTAGCTTTATTTCACTTTTGGCAGGAACTGTTGTGTATAAAAACTATAGTAATTGTATGAATTATTCTTCCTCCAGAATGAAACACTTTGGCTGATGATGAAAATAACAAAATGAGAAAGTCTGTACTTACCTTGATCATCTCTTCAGGCTCTTCCCCCTCGTTGGCATCCACAATTCGGGCTTTACCGTGTCTGTCCGTGTCACGAATCAGGGATGCGATCTCACGTACTTTCTGCTTCTCGAAGATGTTGGCTTGTGATCCGATCCACAACACAATTGTCTGGAGAGCAGCAGATAAACAAGATTTTATGCAGTTTGCAGTTGTAAATGTGCCTCACTTTCACAAACCTTTTGCCATGCACACATCAACTCCATCACACTTAGATAAAATTTGTGGCCACACTTGTCATTAATATTATACTCATCCTACTTTATTTGGGTTAACTATAAAAGTTCTTACCTCTCCAAGGTCGAGGATGAAACAGTCTCCTTTGTTGAAGCTGCTCCAGGACAGCTCCACCTCCTTGGCACGGATGTTGCGTTTGCCTTTGATCTGGTACAATCTTTGCACCGTCCCAGAGCCCTGAGGCCTCCTGAAGCCGGACTCTATACCACCCTCCTGAGAGAGAAGAACATTTTCTTAATAGTCTAGTGGTTTTTGTATTGTATCTATGTCTTTTTTTCCAAAATGTTTTTAATTTAAAACATGTAATGTTTTAATTTTTGTATTAAAGATTTGTTTTAGCCAGATAGACTTGACTTCCGTATAAAACTGAGTGAAATAAATGCACTGAAGCACAGAGGTCATAAAATGTAAAATTATAAATTTTATCTAGTAGTAAAAAGATGCCAGATAAGTTGAGAGATATGTCTAAAGGCAACATTTGAATTGAGATCTCACTAAGAAAAAAATGCAGATTTCAGTGACAATATAAAAATGAATACTGTGAATTTTACTTATTTCAATGTCATTGAAGTCATTCTCATGTCTCAACATCCAGAATCAGGGCCATCGCTGGGCCTCACCTTGTAGCTGACCCCTCTGGGGAAGAGTGTCATGAACTCCGGGGACTCGTAGCCCTGAAGCTGCCTGTGCTGAACGGGGTTGCCACCCAGGAAGTAATCCAGCTGGGTGGCCAGCATGGCACACGCCACTTGCTCGTCCGAAGACGACTTCTGACCTGCAGCACAGAAGAATTTGTCAAAGAGGAAAGAACAAGATTTCAACACAGATTTTGAATAATATAAACCTATTTGTGAACTTTGACAAAGCTTGAAGTTTGCTTTTTGTATATAGTGCAACAAAATGATGGGGACTGTGACATAGTTAAAAGTTGTGGAAATAGCTCAGAAAAAAGCCAATTTGTGTTTTGTCAAACTAAACAGTTGAGATAACTTCTGACTTCATTTTGACCCCCTGCAATTAATAGGTAGAGCTGAAGGACAGAGTTAAGGAGGCTGGGAGAGAGAAAGGAAAGAAAAGTGAAAATAGAATCAAGTAAAAATTATAGAAAAAGGAAATGAGGCCAGAAAGATTAAAATGTCCAAAAAATGGGACAGAGAGCCACTGCCAGAGGTCATGGAGAGATGAGATGAGAAACAGACAGTGGACACACAGAGACAACACAGGGGTCATCAACTGTAAACAAGTGGAGGAGGATTCAGAGAGATGGACGCTTGTGCAAAGAGAGACGTCTCCGAGCTGTGACAATCAGCTTAGTGTTACCTAAGCACCGGATACATGCTGGAAACAACAGCCACATTTGAGTACTGTAACAGGCCTCCTGCATTTTTAATGAGCCCTGCTCAAAAACCATCCAGCGTTTCCCTCGGGACGTCTTTTCCCTCTTTCTCTCTCTCTCATCATCTGTCCATCTCTTACCATCCAGCCCCTGTCCTCACATAATGATGCAGCAGGTCAGCGCCATGTCTCGTGTGTCATCCCATTAGTGGGAGGGTTATTAGCTTTTCAACCACAGCACTAGACCAGGGCTAGGTGTGTAGTGAGTACTGGACAATGGCTGCTGCTTTGCTGGATGGAGGAAAATAGAAACACAAGCAAACTCCTCTTCTTTCTAGTTAATTTCAAGGACACAGTTTAAGGAACAATTCACTGATTTAGCCTCCTATAACACTGTTGCTGTCACTCTGGAAAGAGTAATAATGATGCGGCCAATCAGAGAAAGCATCTTTTTCATGATGTGTATACTTCTTTCTTGTCGAGACCTGGTGCCTACATTACCCAGAATGCAACTTTATTGCTGACAGTTCAGATAGAGATTCAGCAGTAGCTAGTCTCAAACAGATATGAGGAGCTGGTTAAAGGGTGAGAAGTGTGTTTGTCCATTATTGATAAGATATATTTTTATATTTTGAAGAAAGGGGGTTATATCATTTTATCTTTATTATATTTGATTATGTGAAGAGTCATTAAGGCTTTATTCAACTTTCTTCGTTCTCCGCAACATGTTAAACTGACTGATGTAGAAAATCGCAGCAGGTCTTGACTTGTCTTGTCTTAACCTTCATTCTCCAGTGGAGATGTCACCCAGTGACATACATGTACTGCACAGAACAGAGCAAATAGGACAGTGTGTCCATGTTATGTTGCTGCATTTTTTTTTACTTTATTCAGATGCACATTTAAATTGCTTTGGATTTATATTCTCAATCGAAGCTTGAAGTATTAGTGATTTATTGTATCCTGAAATTTGTGACACTGACTCAGACACAATTGAAGCCTGTTGACCTTTAGCCTTGATTCACATTACCTGGGGATACCTGTGCTTTAACGCATATTATATGACTCAAGGATGACTCATGCCATGTTTATTTTTTTCTATAGGTGTGTATCTCCATTCATATCATCATATTTTCTTCATCAACGATACACATCACATAATTCAGATGAGTTTCCAGTCGCTCACCAAACCACATGTGGAGGTCAGCTCCCAGCTCGCCGCGGTTCTCCAGCACCAGATAGGAGTCCCCATTGTAAAAGGCTCCCACCTCGGAGGGATCCAGCAGCACTGCATTCATCTTCTCCACCCTCCACACTCGGATGCCTGGCTCCCGAGCCTCTGGACAGAACTGACCTGGTACTGACTTGAGTGAGAGCATACTGCAAGATAAGAAAAAATAAGGCGACCGGTAAGACAAATGAGAGAAGCAGTGGGCAGTAATAGGAAGTGTAAACACATTGAGTCACTGTCTCTATATGGGAATAGGCATGAGTATGACATGTTTTTTGGTTGGAGAAAGAGAAAAAAAAAACAGAAGTCAAACCCACATTGCCATGACAAAAGAAGGAAGATGGTAATGTGTCACAATCACAAGACGACTGCCAAACAAACTTCTCTCTTAAATATAGGCAGATTATTATTGACTTGTGTCATGGAGTTTGAGTGTTTTTTTTTTTTTTTTGGGTGATGTTACCAACTAAACTATCCCTATCCACTGAGAAACCCATGAGATTAGGTTGAAAGCTCGACCTTGAGTTAGGATTTGTTTTTGAGTGCTGGTTATCTCTAAATTAATAAATTAATGTTCTTTGATCACACAAACTCAAAAACAATCACACAGACATCTACTTTCAAAGTGGAAAACTGTGAAATGTGGTCTAAAGTTCCTGCAAATCCAGATTTTGTAGGATTAGAATCCAGACTTTTCTTACACAAGTAATGTCATAAGGTGAAGAACGAACTCTTTTTGAATTTTAGTTTGACTCATGGGATCACTCAGTGCAGCAGTGGATGATGGGAGATTATATTTGCAGTTTCATGCTACAGATAACGAAAAGATGTTTCCTTGACGATAACATTTGAAAACCTTATCACCACTATGTTGCTGCTAATTGGTCTAAATCTGAGGTGGTTTCCTGTACTACACTTTATCGGATTTGTATTTTGAAGTAAGTAACAGTTTCACATGCATATAATAACATCTACATAATATGTGGTGGAGCATTTATAACACTCTGATAAAACTATCATTATATATGTTTCTGCTGTGAGAGAGGCGCAAGCAGAGACCATATCTGATAAAGGAGGAGCAGAAAACATGGTTTTTAGTGATTAAAGTAAAGTGAGGAGAACAACCCAACATGAAAACACTGCTTCATTTGTTATGAGTTATTAACTCATTAGGCAGCAGAAAAAAAATCTGAAAAGAGGTCAGTCACACAGGATGTAGCAGCAGCTCCACCCCTTTCTGTTTGGAGGATAACTTTATGATTCAATCACTCACCCTATAGATAAGCGAGTTAATATCACTTAATAGTTTTACAACTATCTGTAAACTGTGATCAATAAACAGATGCTGTTCACTGACCAAAGCTGCAGATACAGAGGGCGACAATGCAGTGAACATCTGAACACATAAAATGGTTGAGTAGAGGAGGAGCTAAGGGCACGAGGAAAGAGAGAAAGAGCCTGAGGCAGCACATGCAGGAGCCCTCGGGTTAAGGTTACAATGCTTTGACAGCCGCTCCAAGAGTAAGTAAGGAGGCAGAGAAAAAGGCCCTTGTCCACTTAACTGTACGATCTCCTCTGGTACCTCTGGCATGCTGTCTGACTCCGGCTCCATTCTGTGTGTCCACTGGAGTGTGTGTGTGTGTGTGTGTGTGTGTGTGTGTGTGTGTGTGTGTGT
>CM076670.1:7467871-7492237 GCA_038496675.1 Rachycentron canadum | reverse complement strand
GCTGCAAATACCATAACACAAAAACTAAAAGTAGTTTTAGTACTAGTGCACTAATGGGGGAATGTTTTAATTATTTATCTATAAACTCTACCTAAAAACATAAAGAATAAGTAAATCTCAGGATTTTTCTGTAGATTTCCAAAAGCCACTGGTGTCAACTGTTTAATAGAGGAAATTGATTTTTCAGGTATAAGGTCAGTATTTATGGAAGGGTGGTTACAAGCTACAGTGAAAACAGTTGTTCCACTTTAGGAGAGCATGTGATCAACACAGATTTCATGGCAAGTGGCTTTTTACCTTGTTACCATAGCATTAAGTGTAACACAACTCACCTTTGTACACATGTAGCTGTTTGATTACTATTATGGTTTGTTTTATATCCCTCTGTAGCAAGTAACCATTGCCATGTCTACATTGCACCAAAACCACAGTGCAGAAAGACATTTGATCCAGGCTAAACACATGTTGTAGTTAGAGGTTAAAACAGCTTATGAAAACATAATGGTATATATTTCAAAGAGTCATAAAATATGAACTAAATATACTTTTTACAATATAATCTAAATTAAATGCAAACATTCTATAATAATGAAATCCACTGAAGCAGTGGCTGCCATCAGTAGTAATGGCAGAGTGATAATGGCTGTTGTATGCAAGCTTCAGCAAATGAATCTAAACAAGTTTATAGCTGAGTAGTAAAGACAGTGCAGTACAACACAGCTTGTAAAACTCACTGAGGCATTTAGACAAAGATGCAAGTAGAGCAAGATTGATTTGAAAGTGCAATTTTTACAGAATTTTCAATGAAGACTTAAAAATAATAATAATAACATGTGTCAGAGTATAACTGACATACTGGTCAGAGACTGATTTAATTTATACTTCATTTCTGTATTACTATGTGTTTAAGCACGATGGAAAGAGTAAATGAGGAGGTGTATTTTGTGGATGTCTTCAAAAACACATCTATGCCTGGGAGGAGATTGCTGCCTCCACTTGGCCAAATCTAATGCAAAACAGGCCTTTCCTGTGGCACACTTTTGCACCAGCATACATTATACTCTGTATTTTGTTTTACCAGCTGCACAGATGTATTAAAGGTGGCCAAGAAGTCTAAATTCATGAAATTGTGATGGATGATAAAAAGTGGATGATACTTCTGTTTGTGAAGTGAAATGCGTATCTGTCGAAGTTTGTTTTTCCAATAACTTCTTTTTCCTTTGATTTCTCTGTCTAATAAGTTTGGGGCGCCGAACTATTGCATTCATATCAAATCATACTTCACTTCAAAAATAATAATGATGAATGCCCAAATCAGGGTGATTTGTACCTAGCTATCAATTTACTGTGTTTGAATCATTCTGAGGTTCTTTTCTTAAATTTAACCATCTTTCAGGCTTTTAAGATTAATCATTTTTCACGCAGAGAAAAACCTCTAAACAAGTGCATTTCCAAACTAATTAAATTACACATTCCCACTTTTTTTATTTTGGGCTACATGCTGACTGTACCATTTAGTGGACATTGGCCCAGGTGGTAAATGCACACTGTCACTTAGCTACATCCTGTCTGCGTGGGCTTACTGAACAGTGGAACTAGAAGAAAAAGTACAAGGGGGGAAAAAAGTACACAGCCATTCTGCATTACACTCGACAGCTCACATAAAAGAATTCATTCCATCTCTTGGAAAAGCTGGACTTGTGATGCCTCATTTCACAAATGTACCTCAGACACTTCGTCCACAGTTTTATAACACTTGATCACTGTGAAAAACACAGCTGCACTATAATGTTGAGAGGAAATGAAGTTAGAAGGCAAACTCATCATTAGTCTTCAGATGAAATCAGGAGAGTGAGTGTTCAAGCATCGTTATCCAGACTAGGCTTTTATGAGTAAACACTGTGCCTTCATATGGGATGCATAATAAGCACCTCTACCCTCTGGGAGAGAGCAGCCATCAATGCAGCTGTGCTGGGCTGTGATAAACCTCTTCTATCAGCGTGTATCTACATTAGCTATCAGCTCTCTGGGTGTAATAACAGAATAGGACACAAACTCACCTGCATCAGAAGAAAACCCTCAAGAGCAACAATAAAAAAAAATGTATCAGTGTTCCAGCTTGGTAATTACATACAATCTATATTATGGCAATCTTTTCATGAAAATGTCAGAACAATCACATTTAATACACGGGTAAAGACATAAGGGGGATTACACCTCACCAAAGACACATGAAGATATACTATACACATCAGAGGACACACAAATCTCACATTCCCATGTGCACTACTAAGTGTGTAGGGCTGCAGGGAGGCGCAGTGCGTTGAGACCAACCCTTAACGGAGAGATCTCAATTCAGCACCCAGTGTCAGGCAGCGTAAGAGCTACAGCTGTGTGTTTGATCAGTATACTGAATCCCTACCAGCTCCACTGGTGCTGTTCTGTGGCAGATCATCATGTCTGACTTGTCTGCAACAGAGGCAAGAAAAAAAGGAGAGTTTCTGTGGATGTAAATATATTATAAAGCAAACAGTAGCTCTTAAAAATGTATACAGAGGAATTTTCAATCACCTGACCAATGACCCCTCTTAGTTACTGTAGTTAACATCTGTCGTACTTGAATGTAGTTAATAGTGATTTACCACTCAAAATTATTATTCTTATTTTATTTAGTCAGTCAGTTTTGCTACCTGACATGTTAACTGATTTTATTAGCTGTAGTTAGATTTCTAATAAAGCTAATATGAGCCCAGTGTATTGATTTTGGTTGACTTTTTAATGTTGTTAGCTGACTAATTTGCATTAGTTAGTTCTCGTGAGTAAGTGTATATGTAAAAAAAAAAAATTTTTTTTTAAAATCAAATTTCATCAATACAGATGGTTTAATTTACATTGGAATGTTTTCATCTATAATTATGTTTCAGTCAGTTTTGTTTTTGTTTAAAATCTTTTATAATGACAACTATATACTACTATAGGTCGTAGCATTAAGCTAGTTAGTTTGACGCGCTTATATTAGCAGTTTACATAAGAGCAGATAAACCCACATGTAAATCAGTATTTACACGTCTGCTCTTGGTTTAGACTGATAAATGCTGAGCATCACTCTACTGCAGCCCCATGCACACAGCTTCAACAGAGAAATCCACTGCTCAACAGTCATGCAGTGCCTGGTTGTTGCTGCTGCACTATGATTGGCCAATTGTTGTTCCTGGGAGGGGTTTAGGTTCACTTTTGATGGACCAGCAAGCCAGTTTCACTTGAGCAAGTATGGAGAATCCAGTGGGTCTAAATTCAGCACGAGAGTTTTTGAATAGATGATCTACTAAATCCTGATAAGTTACATGTAAAAAAAAAAAATCTAATTCAAAAGATAAATATTGCCCCCAAATTGTGTGCGAACACAGATCACTGATAGCTATAATGTCTAAATTAATAAGAAGGAAACAGGGTGAAAATAGTGTGTAACCTGACTGTTTCTATTAGAAGTTTAATTGTCACAAGTTCACCCTGTCCTCATCACCACTTTGAACTCAAACCTTCGCTCCACAGTGACCGGCTTCAGCGCTCCACAGAGAAAGACAGATGGAGTTAGTGAGCAAGTATGGGGATGAGGGTGAGGGAAAAAGAAAACTGACTGACCTGATCAAGACAGCCTTAACCTTCTGCAGCTGATTTTTTCCATTTTCTCTATAATGCCCTTCAAATGCCCCAGTCCTTCAAGCAGCAGCTCACAAAAATTAACTTTCCATTTTCACAACAACACAGTTTGGACTAGATGTGAGCAAGAACACCGTGATCTAGTCTGTATGTGTATCAACTCCTTCCAGAAAAAACAGCTGAGAGCCACATGTCTATATGTTTTAAATATTGTATCCACTGCATGTGCAATGTCCAAACATCAACATTACTGCCCCATCATAAAACTTCAGCTCCTAAATTTAAAACATAATTTCAGTCATCTTTTTTTCTAATATACAAAAACCAGGGGAAAAATCCCAAAGCTATTCTTTGGCTTTGAAATCTACACGTGGTTTTGTTTTTAAGTAATGTAAGGAAGAAAGAAGCAAAGGAGAGGGAGGAGAAAACACCACATACAGGGTGTTTACAGATCTCTCCAGGTTCACCACATGTGATTACAGTCTGGTGTTTAACAGTCCAATTAAGGATTTTATGGAACATGGGGCCATTGCTACAAGAGGCCTGGCACAGCACTCCTGTAACTCTCTGTGTTAGTGGGTTTGGCACTTAACAAACACTTTCATTTTAAAGTCAATGGCACCGTCAGAATCACATCCCTGATAGGCTGCAAAGAAACTCAGGGACTGAACAGAACACAACCACAGAGGAAGCTGCAAGCACATTTACATTAACAGCAGAGAGCCCCTTATGGTTAAATGATTGATAGACTTCAGAGACACTGTCTGAAGCACTGCAGCAGTGAGAATAAAAACTCCAACCATTTAGAAACTGTAGGAGATTCCTAGTAAGGCATAGGTAGTACACTACAATGTGTAGAGGAGATGTGGAAAAGCCCACCCACAACAGCCACCGGTGGAGAGGATCACTCCTACATTAGGAACACATGCCTCCAGTCTGCTTCTCCCCACTGGTAACCCTAATCCCTTTGGTAGAGGCCTGAAACATGGGGGCTGTTACTACACAGAACCACAGGAGGAGCAGGGTGGCCCTCCTCTGTCACAGCCACACTGGCTCAAGCTGACTCAGTCGAAGGGTGCCTCTCCAGTCTATAACATTGTGTTGGTGTTTCTAAAGAATGAGCACAATAACAATGATCATATTATAATAGTAATAATCGTAAGACGAAGCACATTTTAAAATTCAAAGTATTAGTGTGTGCACTTCCACTTCCAATCTTTATCTTTAATTTCATTTGTTATCTTGAGCACACATAGTGCGCTCAACATCAAGACTTATTTTACTGTTTCTTTCAACATGTACCTTCTAGAAATTACTTCCCTATACAACTCATTTGCAAACATAGACAGATTTTGATAAGAATGTAATCCTAAATGAATTACATATCAACATAGAAAAAAGGTTTTAATGACACTTTTAAAAATATTAATACAGAACTTTGGACAGACAACAAACTCATTGTTTTCCTAAAATATTTGTTCTAGCAATAAAAAAGATCAACCTAGTTAGAGCATGATTAAACTTATTTAAAGTATGTTATTTTTAACACTGTGTGAATAAACCAGAATGGATAGGAGGAAATATAAAAAACATATTCCAGTGCTCATATGGAGCCCTGGCTATTGTTATGAGAGAGACAGTTTTGGAAATTACATTTTAACGTTAGGGAAAGATTGAGATCGTGGTTAAATATGAGAAGATTCACAAGCAACTGAAAACATGGAGCGTGTTTTTGGTTTATTTGCTCTTTTTTTTTTNAACATAGAAAAAAGGTTTTAATGACACTTTTAAAAATATTAATACAGAACTTTGGACAGACAACAAACTCATTGTTTTCCTAAAATATTTGTTCTAGCAATAAAAAAGATCAACCTAGTTAGAGCATGATTAAACTTATTTAAAGTATGTTATTTTTAACACTGTGTGAATAAACCAGAATGGATAGGAGGAAATATAAAAAACATATTCCAGTGCTCATATGGAGCCCTGGCTATTGTTATGAGAGAGACAGTTTTGGAAATTACATTTTAACGTTAGGGAAAGATTGAGATCGTGGTTAAATATGAGAAGATTCACAAGCAACTGAAAACATGGAGCGTGTTTTTGGTTTATTTGCTCTTTTTTTTTTTGTTTGGCTTTTATATAATATATATATATATATATATATATTATATAAAAACAGACCAGAGACCACAATCTTTCCTGAAGCAAAACCAAAATGCCTCTGGTACTTAAACATGTGTGATGTAAATGCTGATACTTGATATTTGTAGGCGAGAGAGTTGCTGTTTTTCTTACATTTCCAGTTTTAAGAATTCTGTAATGTTTTAACAATGATGAATAACTGGAAGATTTATGCTTTTTCGTCACATTTACTAGGCTGCTGTTTAATGTGATATATTCATATTTTTAAAAAATAATATATAATTTAAAATATGCACGACATAATTCTCTGCACTGGCTGTAATGCCATACGCTTTAAAAAAGGCCAAACAAATATAATTCCACTATGATGTCAGGCCAGTCATTTTGTTTAAATACCACCATAGGTGTGATTGGGAAAGAGTTATGGTTTGAAGATCCAATGCTGTGGAATATTCTTCTTGACATTTATAAACGACAGCATTTATACGAGCTCAGGCCAAACTTGAGGCTTAGAGACCTATAAGCTACTGCGTGTGTGCGTGCGCATGTGTGTGTGTATGTGATAAAGCAGGAGGGCATGATGTTTGCACCAGGGGCAGGAGGCAGGTGAAGACAGTGTATGCCTTTTAGCAGAGCTGGTCCCATTCTCTGTGTCTACGCTTGCAAGGTGAGAAGTGTAGTAGTGTACCATCTCCTCTCTCTGCTCCTCTGCACTATGGTGTGTTATCAGCACAGATGATGTTGGGAGATACACCTGTGTGTGTGTGTGTCTCTGTGTGTGTGCACGTATCTCTGTGTGTGTGTGTGTGTGTGTTGTTTTGGGTTTACCTCCAGTCTAGATTTGTGTTTTCAGGAGACCCGAGGCATTCATGTAACAGATCACAGTACCCTGCTTGTTTTCCTTTTTCTCTCTCAGACTCTTACCTATCGCACCTCCTCTTTCCAGGGCCAGATGTCCAAAACAATTCACTGAACAAAAATCTCTCCCCAACACAAAGGAGAGATCAACATCTAATGTGGCTTTTCCAATCTAATGGTGACAAAGCTTGGTAAACCAGTTCCTAAGTTTTTGACAAATTCACATTTAATCACATTACTTTCCATGTAACTGTGGTTTGTTCACTAAATGTTTTTCTTCTTTAATCCTTTTCTGTGATTTCTATTTACATTACATAATCTATCTTGCACGGTATGTCTGTCTCTACCACTTCAACTTTTATTCCATATTATCTGAATTCTACCTAGTCTTACCCTGCTGAGGCACATAATGGCCTAACATGGCTGTCAGTGTTTTCTCGATACATCTTCAGCTGGCTACTGGTTATACAAATCTGGCCGAAGTACAGTACATGGCAAACCCTAGTAGCTAAGGGCTCCAGCTGGTAATCCTCACTCTCTCTCTCTCTCTCCGACTACACAGGGTTTCATTTTAAGAGTAAGCTACTTGCTAATGGCATTTTCCTTTTGGGAACTCACACTACTCAATTACATGACTGTAGTAGCTCACCCAGTGCAATTGTTTAGCTGTAGCTGCCAAGATTTCTTTCATCCTCTTTTAGTTTTCCTTCTGCTGGAACAGAGTATGGATAACAGCGTTAATTCAATCTGATATCAAGGTGATAGTTTTTTCAAAACCTTAATAAAGTTTAAGCTGGTTAAGCAGGAAGTTGGTTTGTAAACTATGTTGAATGTTTCCAACAGACAGTTTGGCAACAGTTTGGCCTCTTTTATGACATGTCAGTGATATCATGTCGCCACATTTCCAGATCTCAACAACTGCTTTTGAGGATTACAAAATTATCCTAGCCAATAGAATTGAGGGCAAAACCTATGATCGAGGGATGTAAAAGACATTTGTTTTACTTATAGACTCTGACTCAAAAAAAAAAAAGAGGTTTGAAACCCAGAGCTGATTCTTCTAATGCATGACTTGCGAACACTGTTGGCTAAAGGACAAGGCCACCCAACATATGACCAATTTATTATTCTTTTGTGCTGACTTAAAAAATATCAATGTATGTTATGAAGCAGTGCTATTTATGTAACACTACATAAATGTCTTATCAAACATCTGTTAAAAAGAAGTGAGGCAATATTATGGCAGCAAGGAGAATGTGTGAAATGAGCAGGATTTCAACAAATTTCTGCTCCTAACATGTAATTAATCTTGACAGCAGTCATCTATGATCATCAGTTGGATGACATCCATCATATAATTGCCTTTAATCTCCACCGAAAGTGACAGCTGCACATGTAGAGCAGCTGTATCAACTGAAACTCGTAATGTTTCCCATCATCTAAGAATGTGAAGGAAAAAAAGACCATGTGAATATTTTCCAAAGCTGTGGTCACCAAGACACGGATATCCATTTGACCAATCATTCACCTGTTTCCTGGGAAGGACATCCATTCACCTAAATGCTCACCTTTTCCTAGACAAGGACATCTGTTTGACCAAACATTCACCTGTTTAAAGAACTCAATTCAAAGCTGGCATTAAAGTGGAGCAGAGCTCCCTACTCCACTAGATATGACAATAGTCTGATCTGCCAGGGAGCAAAACTCAACAAACTCTGCTCCTAAATTAGACCTACCACTGAGCCCACTGACAATGGGATGCTGACATGCAATTACTATAAAAGCTAGCACCCCCCTTCACTACCAACAGATTTCTATGTACACTCCACACCACCCCTGATCTCCATGTACCTCTCCAAAAAATCTTCACCTCTTTTCTCTTTCCACCATCCTGCGCTTTTGGAGCTCCATGGGGAGAGAGATTTCCAAATTTAAATATATTTGATGAAACTGATTTGAATGAGTGTGGGTGCAAGTGTCTGTTACAAGCTGCATCATGCAGGGGCCCATGTGAGACAGAGTTGATGGCAGCCAGGTTGACATGCCCGTCCCTTTGTGTCAAAATCCTGCTGGGCTGAGACCTCTCTGATTTAACATCTTTTTCTCCCCTTGTAGCCTCTATCTCTCTTTCTCTCTCATTATCTTTTTCAGTCTCATCTGATTCTGTCATCCCTTGATCTGTTGGATGGTGTAGTTGCACTCAAAGTTGTGCTGGAAAAAGGGAAGATAATAGGAAAAAAAGTGAACATGTTGGTGGGAGCATAAAGGTGTTGACGTGAGGGAGAAGAAAACACCACTCAGAGGCAACCTTTAAGCAACGTGGTCATTAACACCCCTATTACAAACATTTCTGTATGAGCAGCTCTATTAGTCACTCAGAGCCCACGCTTCTCTTCAAGACAGCCATACATTTTTTGAGACAGCAGGATAGTAGAAAAGACCTCTTTGTTTTCCTTTAAACCACAATCAGTCATCATCATTGCTACCACCAGCTGTTAGTAAGGCTCCTGCATTAAACTGATCTACCTGAATATATTTACAGAGTGGACTGTGAGCTGCGATGATATGGCAGGTCAAAGCTGAATAGTCATGCTCAAAAGACAAATGAATTCTTTATAAGCAACAACAGCATTCATTGCTGGACATGAAACACAATGACGACGGTCCTTTAACAGCAGTTGTCAAAAATATTCCAGTGAGGGAAAATTTTTCCCTTATTTAAAATGTCCCCATTATCAACAAATGAGATAGTGAATAATAAAAAGCAGAATGCAGCTCTAAAAACTGATTACAACTGACTCTTGGATTTTTAATTTTAATTTCACCAAGTGGAAACATGAAACTTGTCTATATTTAAAGTACACAGTAATATCTTAAGCATCTTCAGACACAATTAGCTTTTGGATTTGCATGTTTCATCATGCAACTAAACTTTCTACTAACAACCAACTCACCTCCTTAACTCCATTTCTGTGTAAGTTACAGCTTCATTTCAAATGTCCAGCGTTTCTTTTCACAGTGAGCTTTAATGATGAAAACACCTTTTCAAGCTGATTGAAGCTAAGCTGGTCTTTCTCAGTAAAAACTATTTAAATTGGATATACATTTTTTTTCATTATGTGGCTACTTGAAATTCACCTATTAGCTGTACTTCAAATGATACAGCTGTTTCATAATTCAAATGTGAAAATCAGAAAGACAAGAGTCATTAACACCTTTACCAGGTGTAATGGAAAAAGTGATTTGTTAGCGGTCTGAAAATAGGTCCTCTTTCCCTACCTATAATTATAGCTTTGAAACATATTATCTTACAGGTATGGCTTCAAAAACGTCTTCCACACAGTGCTAACAAGGCCTACTGAAACTCCACAAGAGCAGGGAGAAGCCTTAATTACATAGGTGCATATATTACTACATATCAACCTCTGCTGCTCCAATAATAATTATACTGTACAACAGACATTTTATTCCACTTGTTCCCTTCAGGTTTGGCCTGTGACAAAGTTAACTTTCTCTCACTTAAATGCTCAGTCACACAGAGCATATTTCTAATTCCTGCAATTATGGCATGAATTTTAGACAACACGGATCAGCATACAGTTGTTTGGAGGCCTACATATAAAAGTGCACAATATACTAGATGAAAAATTAAATAAAAACATGTCTGCTTAATAAGTGATCATTTACCATGGAAGATACCAAAGAACAAAGAATTTACATTATTACAACATGTTTTAACTTTGTCTATCCAGAAGACTGTAGGAGGTGCTCCCAGACAGAGTTTCTTCTGGGCCGCAAATGTGTGTCATCAGGCCTTAATGAGGTTAAAATGACACTGACTTCATTGTCAACAGGTTACATAACTTATTCTGGATGTGAGGAAGCCTAATGTATCAACCTATTAAAAAATGTTTTGGTTTTTTTGTTTTTTGTTTTTTTAAATCGCAACTAGTTTCTGAGCAGCATAGAAAAAAGTGTGCTGGAGAAAGGGAAGATAACAGAAAACAAAGTGAACATGTTGGTGGGAGCATAAAGGTGTTGACGTGAGGGAGAAGAAAACACCACTCAGAGGCAACCTTTAAGCAACGTGGTCATTAACACCTCCATTACAAACATTTCTGTATGAGTAACTCTATTAGTCATTCAGAGCCCACGCTTCTCTTCAAGACAGCCATACTTTTTTTTTTTTGAACAAGACAGCACGATAGTAGAAAAAAAAAAAAACATGTTTTGTTTTAAACAACAATCAGTCATCATCATTGCTACCACCAGCTGTTAGTAAGGCTCCTGCATTAAACTGATCTACCTGAATATATTAACAGTGGACTGTGAGCTGCGATGATATGGCAGGTCAAAGCTGAACAGTCATGCTCAAAAAATTCATTTTTACACAACAACAGCATCGACGACAGCTGGGACAAAGTCCTTTAACAGCAGTTCTCAAAATGTTGCACCGAGGTAAAATTTTTTCCCTCCCAATAATTGGCAAATGGGATAGTGAATGAAAAAAATAAAATGCATCCCTAAAAACTGATTACAACTGGCTATTAACTTATTTTTATTTCCCCAAGTGGAAGCATGAAGCTTGTCAGTATACTCACTGTTATATCAAGTAAGGCACCATTAGCTTTCATATTTACCTGCCTTATCATGCAACTAAACTCTTTTTTACTAAACAACCTGCTCACTTCCTTAACTCCATTTCTGTGTAAGTTACAGCTTCATTTTAAATGTCCAGTGTTTTCTTTAACATTCAGTTTTAATGATGAACACGCTTTTTCAAACTGATTGAAGCTAAGCTGGTCTAAGTTGGAAACATTTTTTTTTTATTATGTGGCTACTTGAAATTCACCTATTAGCTGTACTTCAAATTATACAGCTGTTTCATAATTCAAATGTGAAAATCAAAATGACAAGAGTCATTAGCACCTTTACCAGGTGTAATGGAAAAAGTGATTTGTTAGAACTCTGAAAATAGGTCCTCTTTCCCTACCTATAATTATAGCTTTGAAACACATTATCTTACAGGTATGGCTTCAAAAATGTCTTCCACACAGTGCTAACAAGGCCTACTGAAACTCCACAAGAGCAGGGGGAAGCCTGCTATAATATTAATTATATTGTTCTCTTCAGCCATTTCAAAGTTAACTTTCTCTTACTTTTTAATTTTTCTTATTTTGACCCATTCATAGTGAATTTCTAATTCTACCAATGAGGACATAAATATCAGACAAGGTGGAATTGAAATAAATCAGCAAACAATTGTTTGACTGTCAAATAACTTATATTCTCAATTCTCAAAAATAACAGCACAAAATAAGAGCATGTTTGCTTGATAAGTGATCATTTGTGGGGGGAGATGCATTTGAATAATATTACAAAAATTTTTTACATGGTTATGTTACGTTTAACTGTTAGATTTTTCCATTCAGAGACTCCAAAGGTTCTACTACATATATGTGTCACCAGGGCCAGATGATAAGATATGACACTGCTTTGATTGTTAGGAGGTTACATACTTTATTTGGCATGTGAGGAAGCACAGTGTAACTACCTGATAAAAAATTAAAACTACTTTCTGCACAGTCTGTGTTTTTACATTTACAGTAGCAATCATGTAGATTTAGACTAATATTGTGTTTCAGCAATTCCAAACTAATTATCAAAATCACAGTTTTTATATTTATACACTTCATGTGGTGTAATCAATCCCAAACAAATAACACACATGTGACTTTTATCAAGTGTAAGAAAAACTGGGCTGTGCAATTCAAACACAAACAAGGACCACACAAATCCCACTCCACAACTAAACATCTTGTGCAAATATATGAGCAAAGTCAATTTCAGCCGGGGTCGTACATGGTGATGCTCTGATATTGTAGTGGTCATGGTCTGTGTGTATGTGCTGTGGACGTGAGTGGATCCAGCCAGGGGAGTTAGTGCAGGGGTGGAGTTGGGATGGGGGGCTGCTGGATGGGCCGAGGGTTTCTTTGAAGTCTAGATTCCAATTAAACCCCTGACTGAGTTCTAAGCGCACAAGAAAAATGACTGAGGTACATGACATGGCCAGGTCCCCTCGTCCAGCCAAGCCTTTCCATTTTAGCCCCTTTGTCTCCCTGCAGCTCCTAATATTTATGATCACCCCTCCTGACATTACCCCCACATCAGGCCTACCACCCCCACTCTCTCACCATCCCAACAGAAAAAAAAAAATGGACGGGACTTAAATACAAGCCTGGCAGACTGGAGAGCCAGAGTCCGACTGAGGTTTCACTACTCAATGCAACATACAGAATATTTAAGAAACATTCACACAGAAAGGAGGAGTAAGATGAGGTCAGAAAGAACAAGTGGAAAGTAACAAGGACAGAAAATATGTAGAAGAGGAGGAAGAACATTAAGGATGAAATACTGGCAAATTTAAAACAGAATATACTGCATTAACTACATAGACTCTAGCTTGTTTGCTTGTTTCAAAATATAGTTTTTTTCTGCCACATTCCTGTAAGCAAGTAAGAATTTAAAAATAAATAGATAAAACACAATAAACTCTAGCCTGTGTTACAAAGTAGACCAGCCTATTAGAAGATCCATTTCACGTCAATAACAAAACAAATTCTTTGACAAAAATACAGTATGCTTATTTATCTCCAACAAGGCGAATGTAGCTATGGCACTACTGTAAGCTTATTCTGCTTTTGATAGGAATATCCTGGAAACACACACACACACACACACAACTAACACATTTGATGAAACATTATCATTTTACTTGACAAAGCATTACAACAGCAGTAATTTACAGTAATTTTGATCTCAGCAGCTAGCCCCTCATAGTGAAAAGACATGTATGGAGTGGGTCTCAAGCACAATGCCAATTTACCTTAGAAAGCACCACGATACACCTTTACAAAATCCAGTATCTGGCTGCTACTCTTCACAGTTTTGTTTTCTCTTGAAAAAGTGATGGTAAAAACAGTGAAGGTGCACCTTAGCTGGGGGACATGTTTTTGTTGAAAGCGAATGGAGAGAAATGGTGGATTTCAGAGGTATCAGTCCTGCAAGGCAACCGCAGGCAATTCATACTGTACCTGACACTATGCCTAAAAACACACTGCAGTTATTCTGTTTTTATTTCGGCACCTTTCACACATGAATTCCATTCACTCACGCACTCTGAACAACACACAGTAGGTAAGGATACATACTCCATAATTCATTGAGCATTGAATTTAATTTCCTTTCCTCTCTTTTTTTTTTTTTTTTTTTTAAATGTACACACTGCACACACTCTCACTCTGTACCACACAGACATACAAAGTGCAAAAGTACACACATGTATTTTTGCTCTTCGAACTGAAAAGTCTAACATAACAACTCAAATACACACACAAACACGATCTAGAATAAAATATTGAAAAGTGTCAGACACCTGGTCAAATGCTCATCTGATTCCCAAAGGAACCACTGTGAATAAACTACTTCCTTCGAGATACACACACAAAAAAAAAAAAAAAAAGGGGGGGGGGGGGGGGGGAGTGACGACGCGGTTTGAGCAGAAAGAAGAGGTTTATATAATGTGTTATATTTGTTCCTGGAGGAGATGGCGCTGGAGATGGGACGGAGCAGGAAGGGGTTAAGACTGGGAGCCAGCAACCTTTTATCACACTGGAGGGAGACAAGGAGCTGAGAGGCACAGAACTGTAAATATTTCAAGATGATAGGTGACATAAACAAAAGGTTTACTTTCATTCCCACTTTTTAAGTTGCAAAATTTGGGGCTGGTAATTCATAACAGCAGTCTTCACTGACACGCTAATACGGCACTGAAGAATAGGGCTCTGCAACTTAACAGAGAAGAAATGTCTCCTTCATAACTAAATCTGTTCCCTTTAAAAGGCTGCCATCTTGATCACAAAAGCATCAAAGTTATTTGTTGAGCATCGATGAAATTAGCATAATCAAAATGACAGACAAACTACAGGCATGTTGCATAAATATCAATTGGACCAAAAGCAACAGACAAATCAAGTGCTATACACATAGTAGGTAAAACTTTCAAATGGGAAAACTGACAGTTATGCATCTGTAGTGACTTAATCACTTAAACGCTCTGTATCATTTCTCTCACTCGTTTACTTATTTTGTTCTGTCCTCTCTGTGTTTGAACTTTTTGAAGAATTCTTTTAGTTCCTATAAATGAATCCCCTTCCTGTCTCTCTTCCCTGTCAGAGACACAGCACTCGGACTCTGCTCCGTGTCAGAGAGCAGTCTGTCAGTGCGTCTGTGAAAGCCAGATAACCCTTTGATGGAGAGTACCGGTGGTTATTGTTGTGTGTACCCTCCACACCTTCCCTCCAACACATATGAAGATTTATTGAAGGAGAGGGCTGAGCAGCAGGAGCCTGCACTAACATGGCAGGCCACGATGGCAACAGGAGAGGGGGCAGGAAGAACAGAGGCAGGAGGGAGACACACCAGGGGGTGATGGGAACTACACTGACCTGCCTGTGGAGGACACAATGCTCAGGTAGAGCTGACCGCATTTACCTGGCTATTGAGGAGGACAAATTATCATGGAACGGCTCTCGCTGCATGTCCTCTAACAAAGGACGGGCATGTTTAACAGAAGAATCTTGAAAATTGCGAAGAAAATATTGTTAAGAAAGTTAAGTTGCCTACAATGTTGTTCAGTAAGAATGAGAGCACAGATCTACCGTAGTCAGTTTTATATAAAACGGCAAACTCTAGAAACCCTGCATGTAATAAATGTTGAAATACAAAATTTGTCATTTTTTGTGACACAAAATCACAGTATGTTTACAAATTCTTTTTTAAAGCACCATTAAAAAAAAAAAAACAGCTGAATTACACTGATGATGAGTATTAGAAGACAATTCTGTAGTATTTGAGTGAAAGGCTCAACAGGCTAGATGAAGGAGTGGTGTGTCTGAAAATCATGACGGGTTTGTAGCATGTTTGGAGACTGAAATGTTACACCACATGACAGTATATTCAATATTTATAAAATGCTGACTATTTTTGAGCGGGAATAATAAAATGGAAGTGATAGGAAGTTCAATATATGATATGTAAACGTGTGCGCCAACAATCACTTTCATTTCCACCTGTGCTTTGCAGTGCAAGTTCTGAATATGTTCTTACGTAGGCTCACCCCTCCATTTAAGACATAAATTCATGTTGATTATGTTTTTGAAATGCACACCGATGCCAAATTGTTTCAGAAGTGAAACAAAGCAAGTGAGGGCAATGAGATATAGCAGGCAGAGATGTGAGATAAAGAAAGAAAGAAAGGCACAGAGATGGGGAATACACATCAGCAACTCATAGTGCCCTCTTCTGCTCACAAGCTGAACGATACAGAGCTTTTCGTCTCTTTGATGATCAAAAAAATACTAGTAAAGCACCTGATATAGTTCAAAAGTGTTGTTACTTTAAAAGGTTTTCATATTACATTCTTACCCTTATTTCTATGCATAATCAAAAATAGGAGTTTCTCATGTGTCTGTCTATCTAATACACAAACCTCGAACATCATCTCCATCATGCACCAGGAACAGGGATTTCAAGTCATAGTAAACAGGTGCAGTTTACCCACAGCTGTGGGTCAGCGCTGAGCCAGAACTGATGCATGCATGACATGCAGGGCATGTACAAAATTGGGCACAATAAAACCATTGCACAAAAATCATTCAGACAGCTGGTGTGTATTTCAGTCAGAGAATCTCAGCATCTGCCTCCAAACTCAGCGACAAATAAAAAAAAAAAAATGGCTGCACAGTCATACAGTCATCATTACAGTCTGGAAACCTTCAGCTTTGGATCAGGCCAGATGCAACACTAACCCCATCTGAACAACAACAGGCAAATTCTCCTGGAAAACAATTGTCTCTTTCTGCTCATCTACCTGTTTGTAACTAGTATTTGTATGCCCTCCAAATCTGCGTAGTAGTGTAGCAATGTAACTACCAAATATGATTGGATGTGAATGGCTTAGTCTACTCATTTATACTATGCTTGCTCTTATGTTGTACATCATATAGATAATATTCCTTTCATATACAATTCTTAAAGCCCAATAGCTCACAATACTGATTAGGAAACTATAAACACTGGAAAACTTAAACAGATTTTTAATTATCTCATATGAGACAATAACTAATCACATTTAAATATACATTAAATAATTGAACACGCTCTCATAAACACTGAAGAAATGGAAAATGTGCAGATGTTGATGTTCTTGGACTTAATGGATTGTATTATGTTAGTGAGCCACCATTGTGTCTGCATACAAAGAAACAATATATTGGTAGACTTGCAGAGTGTGTATACAGTATACTATGTGTCTAAGTGGGGTCTTCTTCCCTGAAATGTTAAATGTGTACACAAGAAACCGATGGCGACCAGACATCAGTGGGGCTGTGAAATGATGACCCATTTTTAAACCCCATATTTGATTACCTGGTTTTATTAAAATTGGATCCAAAGAGACCCGTTCCCTATTTGAATTTAATGAAGGCTGTGTGGCTGACAGGAGGCTTTTGATTTATACACTGTTATTAAATCCGACAAGAGAGCCAGCCAGGTAAGCAGGCAGGCAGGAGGAGGTGGAAAGAGAGAGCAGGACCCAGAAACCTGGCCCTGCACCAGGCACAGCTAGACTCCGAGTCCAACAGCCCTCTTCTTCCTTCAGCCCACCCCCCCACCTGCTCCACTCTGAGGAGTGCAGGAGCAGAGAACAGCCAAGGACACATGCTGTGTGGCACCCCTCTCTCACATCCCTCTTCCTCCTCTGATACCTCTTCCATTATTCATATTAAAATACAGACTGATGTAAAGATGAATAATAAATGCAGTCAACACAAAACAAAAGCTGGCAGACCAGTGCTGTCAAGGTGGTCACTTGATAGAAATGAAAATTTATTGTGTCTATTCATCTTAATAATGGGGTATGTTTAAGACATAAACAAATTAATATTTCAACACTCTTGATATTGCTTTTGCTCAGATTAAAACTATTTTTCTTTTTAAAATTAAGGAGAGATGTAATTTATGATATTAAATCCAATTTAATTTTTGGTAATGTTAATCAACAAAAAAGTATACATATGTAAAAAGAGCATGTATAAAGTAAGAAACAGAAAGAATAACGTGTTTTCTGGAAGAAATGTGATATCCCTCAGAGCGCTGAGTTTTCCTCTCTGCAACTTCAAAGCCACAGTACATTTCTAAAATACATCAGTACACTTACTGTACAGTAGGAGATTCTCACAGTTACAGTAGTGGGCCACGCTGCTACCACAAATCATAATCGTTCACCAAGGCTAAGACACTGGCCAGAGCCTTACATGAGAAAGAAAATAGCAGAAAAATAAGGCTTTCTGTGATTTTTCTTCCAGGGTTGAGAGATAAACATGTGCAAGCACAAAGAATCTCTGTTCTACCTCCAGCTTCAGGACAGAAACAGTGGGGTATTTGAAGCCGTCCATGCTGACTGTCAATGTTTTCCTGGAGGTTAGCATCCAGTGGAAAGGATAGATACTGGTCAGACACACTGGCTAGACATTTATTCAACACAGAGGGTTTAAGAAATTATTACAGCATCAGCCCAAAGAACAATTTCACCACTGTCTGCCTCTTTTAAGATGATTAGATAAGTGCCTTTATCTTTAAATGTGTTTTCTATTTATTCTTAGCATTTCAGACAAAATGAATCAAAATGTCCTTGATGTTTGCTTAGTGATTAATATTATGAAGATCTGTCATGCGGTGTTTCACAATTAATATGGGTCCAACACACTGAATGTCTGCCTGAATATCTTATATAAAAGAAAAATGGGTGAGGATTGTATTTTGTTTTTAATGCTTTGCTCAAGCAGAGCACTGCTGTCATGCCTGCTTTTTTCAGGACGTCAGACAAAAAGAGAGGAGAGATGGAGAGGGAGGGATCCTGGAGGATGGGGGGAGGAAAGGAGGAGAGATGGAGGGGCTGCTGACATGCACTTGTCTCCAATCTCTTCGAATCCATTGCACAATTCATCTGCTTTGTCTCTACTGCCACGGCTGAGGACCATCAGACCAGACGCCCATTAGATTCCTCATACTGCCCCCCTATGCACAACCCTCCCTCAACACCACCCACCACCCCAAACACCTTTTTTTCATGTGACATGCTGACTGAAGGAGAGGCAAGGCAATTCACAAGCCTCCCAAAATGGGGAAATGTCAGGAAGGGAACCCATATCAAAACCATGTTGTCATGGAGATACAGTACGGTCCAGAAATTACAGACTAACACACAGGCTCAGTATACACACACAAGCTTTTACGTACACCCAGATAAATACATTTGCTTTGTTGATTTTTTTTTATAGACAAACAATATGTATTATAGCTAGAATACAGAAGACAAAAGAAAAAGAAGGCTTTTGTCTTACTGTTCTTCTAGAAGAAATTCCCTTCAGTTGACTATATTTAGGTGAATACATTTAAATGAGATAAAAACTTTCATGGATTTTACCAAAAGAATAATTTTGACTCAAAATTATTTTCTTATTTTATGCAACCTTTTTTTTTTTTTTAACACATGTACAGTTCAATTTTAAAAACCTCCCATTTGCAATTTACAGGAAAAACACTTTGTAGTGGTGAAACATAATTAAAAAGATAACTGAAATAATAAATGTCTTTTCTTTTACAACAAGCAACAGCAAAGGAATTTCTCTATTTAAAGTTATGGCATTTGTGGAAAAAGAAGTCTTCATTCAGAGTGTTTTCAATGAAAGTAAAATCTGAATTTAGTGAGTCCCATTTTATCTGGATATTCAGTAACAGTGAAATCGACTCCAGCGCTTAGCGTGGATGTGTAAATGCTTCCGCTTCGGGGAAATTCTACAGCAAGGTCATGTGACCACTGTGCCCATCCACAGTAGCCATTCCTCAGCCAATAGTGTTATCAGATAAACAGTATTCCTGGTACGCTTGGCATTCAATGATCTCTTCTCACAAAAAAAAAGGCAGAAGGGAAGAATGAAGGGAGAAAGAAGATAAAAAATGTGCTCCTTCACCCCACTTGTTTAGGAGGCTGCCAGCACTTAGCTTTAGCTTTTGAGCAGAACTAGACCGGCTCTGCCCTAGTGTGCAGGAGGATCCTCCATCCCAACAGCCATATTCATACACTACCAGACCTCACTGGGGTCACTTTATTGAGGTTACTCTGCTCTGCACTACATAAAAAAAGAGGAGATTGAGGGATATTAATGGTAAATGTGGCATAGTTACTGCTGTAAAACCCTTTCTTTGCCCTCCCTTTTTCTTTGTTTGGCCAGAGGAGCTGAGGGCTTAGGGATAAAGGTACTGCTCAAATCATGAGACAGGGATAAAGCCAGGGAGAGATAGCAAGCTCTGACCCAACGACAGAGCAGTGGATAATTAAAACACCCAGGGCCCCTGAACTGCCCTCATCCATCTCTCCCTTCTTTTTCTCTCTTTTTCTTCCTTCGCTCACAGACTTAGCCTCTCCCTCCTCACCAGAAAACACACATACACATTCTTACATTCTCAGATAACAAAACATGCAAGATGACACAAATGCGTATTGAGATGATGTTGGATTTCTACCAGTGAGATTCGCCGATGACTGGTCCTCTGGGTAAAATCTACAGAAGCGGA
Source organism: Rachycentron canadum (assembly GCA_038496675.1). Taxonomy (NCBI): domain Eukaryota; kingdom Metazoa; phylum Chordata; class Actinopteri; order Carangiformes; family Rachycentridae; genus Rachycentron; species Rachycentron canadum. Next base: position 7,471,876 of record CM076670.1, on the reverse strand, counting down.
AGCACACATCGCTCCCACTGGCTCTGTGCGATCTGTTTATTTTTCATTTGTACATTTTTGAGGATCATGAATGATTCCTGTTTTTATCTGATTACTCCCAGACAGTCTGCCTCCACTGCCTCATAAAAACACAAAGGATAGGAACAAAATGGCACACAACCATGTAGTCCTTTTATTCTACAAATGTCCTTCTGCTTTTGCTTGTATTTCATTCATTTCGTATTGCATTCATTCCTGCATTAATATACAGCCGTAAATCGGTTGGCTTTTCAACTACAATATATCCATTCTGTTTGGACAAACATCAATTAAAGATGAACTGTGAGGAAATTACCCAGAACCTATAGGAAAGGCATGCATGCCAGAGAGAAGATCAGAGAGTTTCTCCACACCACCATGAAGAAAGAAAAAAAGACAGCCATGTCTGCATATCATCTATGTATATAACAACCAAGTGAGGGACATGTGTGTGTGTGTGTGTGTGTGTGTGTGTGTACACATGTCTTTCTACTGTTGTGTGGACAAATTTAGGCTTGAAACCATCATTGTCAGTGCTCACCTTCAAAGGGTTTTTTGCTCAATACATAGTTTTAAGGTTTAGATTAGGATTAGTTTTAGGTTAGGTGTTTATTGTAATGGTAAAGGTTAGTTTAAGAAACTAGGGGATGCATAATGTCAATAAGTGTTCTCACAACTATAGAAAGGCGTGTATGTGTATGTCTGCTTGTGCCAGGTGATCACAATGTTCCAGCCTTGAATTGCAGCTGCTAGCCATGCTTTTGGGCAGGCCACACTGCCCTCTCTTGGTGGCTCCACATCAATGCTGCTGGAGATGAAACAGGATAACAATTAGATCACAAATTTGAATCTTTTCTTCCACCTTCGCTTTAACACTCAAAAAAAAAAAAAGAAGAAGAAAAAAAGAATCTGTGTTACTTATGATTTACTCTTATAAATATTTCCTTTGTTTTCATACTTGATGAAGTGAGACCACCTGGATGGGCTGCTTAAAACAGACCTAGCCCCCATATGTCATTTGTGTGGTCGCTGACCTAGCATGGCAGAGCTGCACACCGTCCCGTGAAAGAGCATGTATGAAAACAGCACTGTGGCTGGAGAATATCAGCTCAAAAGGACCCCAGCACACTGCCCAGGCTGAAGTCATTACCAACAGGCCTTTGATTTCCACATACAAAACCTTAGGTTGTGAAGACCTCTGTGTTGCTATCCTGGAGTATGGTTTCTACTGCTGTGTTCATGTGGTGTGGCTGTCTGACCACACGGGACTGATTCAGAAAGAAAGGGGACAAAGTGTTAGCACTGATGAATTTTGAATATGCTAAGGATGATTTATTAGAGTACTTAAAACCTTCACACCCAGCTTACCCTCTGTTTGACCCCAGTGTAAAATGACACTGTTTTCCCAAATCATGGCATTGTTAAAAAGTCTCACATCTATACACTATATTCCTAAATATATTATACCAATGTGTGTTTGGCTACAGTGAGGGTACAATCTGTGTGGGTCATGTCTGCTTTATTCTACATGATTAAAATTTTGTTAAACTGCTACTAAAGAGGCCAGGAAAGGGGTCAAGGGGCGTGAGAGAAAAAAACCTGCTGTTCACTGACCCGCATGGTAGACAGCATGATTTGTCTGGCTCAGTCCTTAAGTGAGCGTAATTGTGTGTGTGGCTACCATACCAGTGACCATTTCCTTTTGACTCGAAACCTACCTCAACACAAACGCACAAATATTAACATAAGCAGTTCAATAAAACTTTGCTCATCTCAAATGGGGTCTTAACCTTCAGTTTTCAAACCACTGCACTTACTACCTATCATCTTTTTCTGCTTGAATTGTGTTCTTCTTGCACACATTCACTATAGACTCAGCATCAACTTGGCCCAGACATAAAGAATGGTCAGTATAAAACAGATATAGTGTAATGTCAGTAATCTAGACATGTATAATTGATACAATATACATTTTTCCTTGTATGTAAAGTATAAAAGTATATTTTCTATTGCAGGAATAACAATAAAAAATATAAAATGAAGGGATGGTGAAGCAATTTAAGCCAAGTGGCAAGGGTCTGTTAAAATGTGCAAATTTGTAAATAAAACAAAGAAAAATAAATATATGAGAGGTAAAACAAAGTGACATTGTGAGAAACCGTGAATGTAGTGTTAAAGAATGGCACCCAAACGCACAGAAATATATCACTTTTTCACATTACATAATTCTGAGTGGCACCAGTGAATTAAATATCTCTCAACTGAATGACTGGTATTTACTGGCAACTACCACCTATCATGGTGTGAGGTGGCAGTCAGTAGTGCAGCTCCCCACACACCTGACTCTAGCAGAGAGGGTTAAAGTCAGCGACAACGGATCTAGCAGCTTTAGTCCCCAGAACAGCCAGCTTACACAGATAAGTGGGCCAGGCTGGATAAGCCTCACTGAAGTATTCTATTACAGTGCCAATTACCCCTTGGTAAATAATATGGGATGTAGAGGAAACTACTGACAGGAAGTAGAATCTGGTCGAGTTTAAAAAAAAAAAAAAAAAAAAAAAAAAAATTAACAACTTTTAAAGTTCCAGACATTTTAATGCAAAACATAGGACATGTTTGTTTTTTATCCATAAAAAAGTTTTGTTTTGTTTTTTTTTTGCATATTCAAGTGCATATGCCTTATTATATCAAGTAGGTGAGCACAGCCACCATCAACTTCACTGAGTGCAGCCAAGACCACTATGGTTAGGCCTAAGCCAGGCCCTGGCTGGCTGCTCTCCAGTGGGGCCTGAGCATCTCCTCACAGCAGACACCCAGAAACTGGGTTCTCTAATAGGGACAAATTGGCAATGTCTGTGCGGGCCAGTGCTGTGTGCTAGGAGCTGTGAATTGATAGTGATGCCTAATGATCCCCCTGGGTAGATCAATACCAATAATCCCCTTTCCCGCCTATCCTCCTCATTGACTATAGAGAACCTGAAGGAGCTGGAGAAAACTGCAGCCGAGACTGACAGGGGCAAGAGTTCAACACAAGGGTTCCAACCCTTGCACATGCACAGAAACTTTCACTTTCCACACACACACACAGAAGTGTTATCAAAAGCCAAAACACAGACCAACAAAGGCATTTCAACACTTTTCCCAGACACCAACATAATATTTAAAGACCAAAGACAATCCAAGCTGGGGACTACAGCTGCATGTTTACAAGGAAGCAAACAAACTCCTAGATGGTCAAATAACAACACATGCATCCCCACCACCACCACCAATACCTACAAACAACAACATACCCCACAAACTGTAGTAATCAAATCAAAGTGATACTATTCTCATGTACTGGGTGATCAATATTTATTTTCCTTTCACGCATTTATTAGTGTTTTCAATTTAACTGGCCAGTGGGGTCTACTTTATGTCAATTATTTGTAAAGCACTGTAGCCACAGGCTCCAAAAACTTCAATTGAGATGTGGTTTGTAACATAGCGAATCTGTTCACTAAAGCGATTAGACAACACCACCACAAGAAATATATGAAGCCACATTATTCATTTTCTTCTGCAATATTGGAAAAGCATTTGTTTAAAACACCACATATTCAATACTTGGTGCTGGGTGTGCTGTTTAACAAGCAAATACTCAATCCTGATTCACAAAATACAGCTTTATCTTTGTGCAGCATATAGTCGAGCACAAATTAAAATATTCATTATTTTCTAATGTGCAGGAGAGTTTTGTTACAATGAAAGGTGCTTTTTTTTTGATAAGTGAATTATGTATGATTAAACATTCAAAAAATCCCTCATTTTCATGGGGCGCTGGAAGTAAATGCTGAAAACATATTTTCACTGAGGGCAAAAAAGAGAAGCTAGCTGTGAAGCTCAGGATATGTTCAGCAGTGCAAGGGTGAGGTGAAGCATGCAGTCCCAACAGACCTCCGTGTGTGTGTGTGTGTGTGTGTGTGTGTGTGTGTGTGTGTGTGTGTG
>CM076670.1:7451292-7467371 GCA_038496675.1 Rachycentron canadum | reverse complement strand
CACACACACACACACACACACACACACACACACACACACACACACACACCCCTCCCTCCCCCCCTTTCCATTAGCCTTCCAATCCCACCTGGTATTTTAATCTAGATTTAGGATCTAACACGTATCAAATGATTGCCCATCGCTTATACAGTAATTCTATACGCTTTCTATACCCTAAACTCTTCTGAACAGCATCTCAGGAGCAGATTTGAAAAGCTTCCTCCATGACTGGTACTGAAAGGATTATTCAGGTGGTTTTCTGACACAAAATTAACCAGATTTAATGAATCAAGCAAATATTTGATGGTTACAACTTCCTCAAATGTGAGAAGATACTCAGAGACTTTGAGAGCTATCAATAAAAATGCAACTTTTAAAATTATATATTCTTATTTCCTTAAAATTTATTTGGCTGTTACGATTACTACACTCCCGATTTAATCTTGAAGCCTGGGAGTTTAGACAGAGGACACTGTATCTGATGTAGTTGATTGATTTGAACCGTGTAATAATTTAGGAATGTATGTGGTGATTTATCATGTTGACATCAAGTGTATAATTAAATCTTGCAAGTCCATATGAGCTGAAAGCTGCAGGACACTTTGACAGAAAATAAACAAGTCATCTAATAAAACCATCATCACAGTTTACTCTTTGTTGTGAATTTAAAAAAATGTAAATGTAAAATGTCTTTTAAATCAGCATCAGTTTCATATTGAATCAACAGTTAATCTGATGATGTGATTGTTCTGTGCATCTGCATCTTTCTGTGCATCTGCATCTTTTGTTTGTCGTTGCTTTACTGGAGAGATTTATCATCTGGGGTTTCATAGAAACACAAAACTGTAAAGGAAACCCGACACCCTGATGAACAGATGCAGTTTGCCCCTCAAAACCCAAAATATCCTAGTTATTGGTAAAGTTGGGACTCCAGATGTTCACTGATGAGGCTTCAGCGTCTGGTGGGCTCATATCTCTATTCTAGACAGATTTGTAGATGGGGTTTAAAACTTCTTCACCTTATTTTAAACCAGATGATCCTTCACCTGACTGTAACCTTTATGTAAAGCTTAATATTCACTGCCTGGACTAATCCATGTCTGCCTTCAGAGGCATCGTCCATCGTTGACCTCAGCGATATTGTAAATTTAACATCTAGAATTTATTCAGGTTTTGATCCATTGACGTTAAAGTGGCACTAATATTTATCCTCCGGGGTATTATGTACAAATGAATTGTAACATGTTTGCATTATAGTTGACAGATGCTTACAGGGTCCTTAACCTGATTAATAAGAAAACTGCCCTAAGACTGATTAATGAGCTACTAAGATCAGAAGGATTGAACCGAGCATCGGATCATTAACTCCATGTCCTGGAGTTGCACCGCCGCACATCGATGTCTAGGAGGGTTTTCATCATGTCTCGACCTGGCAAGAGGTCGCAGAGGGTAGCCTATAGGTACAACCATGTCTGTTTTAATTACATGGGTATTAGTTTGACAGAGATTGTGCCCCACACGTCCTCTCGACCAAATGTCAAGGCGCATGTAATGACTTAACTGTGCCATCCAAGAAATAATTCTTAGTTGTTACATATTTCATATTTTGACTTAGTCATAAAGAGACAGGGGTGAAACCTGGAAACAGTTTCTTTGCATTTTGCCTCAGTTTTCTTTGCTGCCTAAAGCCAGGGTTCACTTTTGTAGTGAACCACCCTTCACACTTCCTCGGGGCTCCCGCTCCATCCGACCTATTAAATAACCTATCCTCACTTGTTTGCTCACTGCAGAGATCCTGGCAGTCAATGTATCCTCAGGCTAAGCCAAACAAGCTGATCAGCCAGTCACCTCTGTACACACAACCCCCCACTAAGAGGCTAATGGTCGGGATTTATAATCCTTCTCAAAACAACTACAGAGATGCTAATTGTATCCAGCTATAAATACTGGTTGACTCCTCGTCCTCTTTCTTTATCCGTCTCTACTGTCGCGCATCAGCTTCTCAGGAACATTTGCCCAAATACCAAGAGTTACATCAGAGACAACAGATAGATGCTGCAAGTGTTAATAAACTTGCCGTCATCCGAGAAGAAGAAAAAAAAAAGAAAAAAAAAGGCAGCGAGCGCACGGAGTTTTACGCACGGCTGGATATATCATTTCATGCGCCCCTGTGAGCATTTCATAACTTCCTCGGTGATCAACTGAGACGCAACACGGCGAGATGTTCCCACTGCCGATGTTCACACCGGACCAGGTCGCTCGGGTGTGCGAGAACTTGGAGGAGACCGGGGACATCGAGCGCCTCGGCCGGTTCCTCTGGTCCCTGCCCGCCGCTGTCCCTGGCTCCGCCGGGGAAGCCCTGAACCGACACGAGTCCGTGATGCGGGCCAGAGCGCTGGTGGCCTTCCACGGAGGGAATTTCGAGGCCCTTTACCAGATCCTCCAGAGCCACCGGTTTACGCGCGAGTCGCACGCCAAACTCCAAGACCTGTGGCTGGATGCGCACTACCGGGAGGCAGAGAGGCTCCGTGGGCGGCCGCTGGGCCCCGTGGAGAAGTACCGGATCCGCAAGAAGTTCCCCCTGCCCCGCACCATCTGGGACGGCGAGCAGAAGACGCACTGCTTTAAGGTAAATAACCTGATAATGGTTCATGGTGCAGTGTTTTTAGCTATAGTATAAAACCCACGCGGCAAAACTCAGAATATTAGATCAAATCATTATAAAAATCACATTAGATGATATGACATTACATCAGTTTCCCTCTCATACAGATGCTTTTTTAACTCTGGTGTATCAATCCGCCTGGTCTTTGAGCTCTTAAGATGATCAGGTCAGAGCCATGGTTATCCCCGTGCCTTCTGCTGTGAAGCCTACTAAACTACTTTATGCCCGGTGTCCTGGTGCAAGATCAAAGGTCTCACAAGTCTGGACGTTATTTTCTGACCAGATTATTCATGCTGTGACAGTTAAACAAGTCACACTCAGTGATTATTATTCCTTAATGTATCAACAAGTGAATGCATTAAGCTTTTTCTTGATTTGTTTTAATTTATTTTGAAACAACTTTACATATGAACGTGTCCCAGGGCTGTTATTTGTAATATTCATGTGTCAAAACTGCAACTTCATTTCTCTTTGTTATTTGTAATATTGACTATCTGCAGCTGCAAAGGCCAGACTCTCCCACAGGATTCAATATAGTTTAACCTTGTAGCAGCTAAAGCTGTCAAATACAAATATCACTTTAAGTGTCTTTGAGAACTCTACCACCTCAGCAAACTCTAATGTCCTGCAGTGCAGGGCACCTTGAGCATCATTGTGTTCACAACATGAATTTCTCAGTGTAAAGAGACTGTTAGAGTTCACTGTGGAAGCAGACTGGTTGCATTTCATCCCTTAAAGTTACTTTTAGCTGTGCAAAAATCCATGAAGGGAGAAATGAGCAACAAACCAAGAGGAAAAGAGAACAAGAGCTGCTTCCAAGATTCAATTTAATGCATTGAGGCAGAGAAAGCATGCACGTTGCCTATTGGGTGTGTGTGATCCCCTCTTGTGGCAGGGCAAAGTATTCCTCTTAAATGTCCTTCATGTCTAATTCCAAACCCCAGAAGGAAAAGCCTCTGCAGCCGCCTATTAAGCCCCTTAACATGATCCAATTTAGTGGATATACATTTTTAATGGAGGCTATACTGACAATGTAGACTGATCATCTGTCTATAAATCTAATCTAACAAGATTATACAAGAGTGATGCGATTATTGTTTAATAGGATGACAAAGCAATACTAACTGCATTATTGTGGCCAGCCACCATATGGTGTTTCTTCAGAGTACATAAAACATAAAATACTGTATATGAGACAGAATTAATCATGGAAGTCTAAACATGCCAAATATTTCTGTGTCTTCTCCAGGAAAGAACTCGCAGTTTGCTGAGAGAGTGGTACCTCCAAGACCCATACCCCAACCCGTCCAGGAAACGGCATTTGGCCCAGGCCACTGGACTCACGCCCACACAGGTCGGCAACTGGTTCAAGAACCGCCGCCAAAGAGACCGTGCCGCATCCGCAAAGAACAGGTATGAGCAAAAATGATGCAGCTCATTAGTAAAGGACTGTGACTACATTCAGTTAATGTATAAACATCCTCAGAGGCTGGACTTCTCTTAAAGTGACGTGAAAGCTAATTTGTTCTGTGAAATGAGGAAATTATACTTTGCCTCACTAAATATAGTTCAACTATAGGAACATTTTTAGCTCTGCCCTCCAGAACAAAGAGATAATCTGTTTGAACACCAGCTCTGACACATGTACTGTAAACAAAAGGTCCAGTCTGGGACCTCAACTCATCTCCATCTCTCCCTCCACCCAGACTGCAGCAGGACCCGACCCTCCTGCCCTCTGAAAGCTCCCCAGATGGGTCCCTTCAGGAGCGCCACCATCACCCACACTTGCTGCCTAACTCCCCTCGCCACCTGGGCAGCCCAGAGGCCAGCGACTGTAGCACAGAGAACGAGCGCAGAGGAACGGGAGCCTCCACCCCAGAGATCTCCGTCAGCAGCGACAGCGAGTTCGAGTCTTGAGACGGCGGACTCTTCTCATGGACAGAGATGAGAGCAGTGTCTGACATATGTTACACTTGACCCATTTGTGGCTGTGGACACACTGGAGCTGTTCTCAGTGGGAGGAGGACGAGCGTGAGGAGCCCACTCGATGTGGCTCTGAGTGGACGATGTAAGGGAACGATATGCAACAATATTATGCACTTAAAACAGCACCATGGCACATGACCTTGACTGTTACATGAATTAGTTTACTGCTGACCATGACTCAGGACTGTAGATACATAAACCTCCAATGAATACTTCTACATCGAACAACTGTTTCTCATGGTCATTAGACAATGTGAATATACGTTTTGATACTGGCATCAGTGAATATTCTGGATAGATCATTTTATAATAGTTTTTATGTAAGCTCAAAATACACTCATGGAAATTAACCAGACAATAAACAATAAATGCCTTGAGTAGGCTACTACTGTATATGTATGTTTACATGCACATTAATAGCCTAACTTGCCATCATCAGACTGGATGTTGCCATGCCAACAGCTCGTCTTTGGCATATTAAATACATAAGGCCTGTAAATTAAAACACCTACATTTTTGCTTAATTATTCACATTATCAAATCACGTAGATGTGCAGACCAGTTTTATTCAGTGTATTCACCTCCCACATGAAGAAAGATTTCTTCACTGTTATCTTAATGTGGTAATTCAGAGTATTTAGGCCATAATGTGCATGTAAACAGTGAATTCAACACATTTCACTGCCTTTAAGGAGGAACAAATGGCATCACTCTTTTACAATGCAATAATACATGAGTGTAGACAGGATATAATTATCAATGCCTGTGTGCTGCTCAGAACATTTGTCATCAGCTGTGTTTTAACTGTTCACTTCTGTTTTGATTATTGTTTGATATGTGTAGAGCTTTCTTTAAATTCTCCTGAGCTGCTCTGATGATGAATTCCTGCAGGAGCTGAAACAGAAAAGATGAAAAAGAGAAAGTAAAGCACTAAATAGGTCTTGACTCAACGTGCCTATTGCATCTGAGAACAGTGAGACCTGGTCAGATATGATTGTGTCTGACGCACTCAAAGGGCTTACTGTCATTCTTACAACCATTTCTCATAACACATAACTGCATTTCAATGAAAACATGTATTTTGTAAATGTTTTATGTAAATAAATGAACCTATTTTTATCCAGAGTTACTTTGGCTCAGTATCTTTTTAAGCTCAAAACTATTTTACAGCCAAGAAATGCCGCATGACTGAACAAGCTGCACGTTTAGCTGTAGAAAGCAGCCTCTGGTCAGCTTCGGTTTTGTGAATGAATGACTTTCGTGTCCAGAATCTGCTGATATTTAGTGGAATCTGAATTAGCGGTTTCCTTCTGATGACCCATCCACATAGATCCCGTTTTTGTGCGTCAACACTTCAGCGGGACGGTGCACCACTACTCCTGTGTTGACAAAACCCTCCTGAAGGTGGTTGTATTTCAGCGGTCTGCCTTTCTGCAAAACAGATGTGCAGATTTATCTGAAACCTCTTGTTTGGCAGCTCACGTCCCATCTTCCACAGACGAGCCCATGGTTGCTGAGCGTTACCGCAATGTTGGGAGAGTCAGGGACAGCCTCTTATGGCAAATTCTGACTGAGCTTACAAGTCATTTAAGGACGAAAGAATTCATGAACTTCTGAGACTTTACACGCGAAGGGGTGGCCAAACCTTACTCTACTTGGTTTTTGGTTCATAAATAAATAAAAGCATTGAGTCATAGTATTAAAGCTGTTCATTTTTTTACAGTCTGTTTTCTGCAGAGTTTGTATTTACTTCTTTTCATGCCAAAAACTGTCAACGCTTGCAACTATAACAACTACAGTCCACAGTTCAACACAGTTTGGTATAACCCCCAAACTGGCTCGATGAGAAACATTGGACAAAGCAGGATTCATTCCTACTCGTTTCTTTTTATCCCTATGACATCAGTTTTTTTTTTTTTTTCCATTTTTTCAAAAATTACTGCACCTCGCATTCAGATTTGAAATTGAAGCCCAAGATTCTTACTGATTTATAAAAATCAAGCTTCATAATATGTGAGCTTTGTCGTTTACTTTTACTGAAGAGACCAAAGCAGAGCAACAATTGCAATATACTGTAATTACAGCCACGCCTCCCATTTCCACAGGAAAATTAATGTTGCAATTGTATTGTTTTGTGGTCGAAAACACATGTTACGGTGGTTTTGAATCACAGAGTAAGCCGAGCTCGCTACATGAGAAAATACCATGTCACTTTAAATTGTGTCTAAATTAATAAGACTTATAGACCTTTGACATTGACTTGCGGGACAAGCAAAGTTCAAACTAACAAAGTTAACAGCTCAGTTGAAGCAGCTATTGCAGTTACTCATGTTAATGGTAACACTTGTGTTAATGAGCCTGGAGTGAAAAATATCTGTTCAACATAGGTCTCGCTCCCTGGTGATGTGCAAAACAAACTAAAACACACCATCACCTTACAGTTACTAAGGCAGACAACATTAGCACAAGGAAGCAAAGCAGCATTACCTCACAGGCCTGGCCTTATTCCACTCAGGTAGACTCAACGATCTGGCAAAGAGCGACTGGGAAACAAACCAGGATTGAAATAGTGCAGGGCTGACGACATGATGGGACTCAGGTGTGTTGGCTGGAGGAGCAGGGTGGAGCCAGTGAAGATCTGAGAGAGAGAGGTGGGCGTGTGGCCCACTGGGGTCAAGCTAGCCGCCTCCCCCCATCTTAACTTTTTGTGGTTAAAGGTCACCAAAGCTACATTAATCAAATATTATAATTTCCAGTATCCAAAAACAAGATCATAACTCCCAAAAAGTAGTGAAAACACAGTAAGTAGGGAAACGTGCCCCCAGAGCAGAGACACACAAGTAATAAATGGACCAAATGTCAACTTTATTTGTGAAAGCCTCATTCAAATGACTCTCTAAAATAAAAAGTGTAGCGCTGGTCTCCCTCCTCCACAGAGGCCACAGATAATGGGCGTCCTCTCATTGAGTAATCCCGCCCACGCTTGAAGGAGTAAGCAAGAAGACTTCTGCTTACCTGTCAGTTGTTGTCACTGAAATTCATGTGTAGAAATCTTGAATTTGTTGCTTGTTAGTTGGACCCCTGTCCTGACAGGAGGGAGAATCTTTAGCTGTTTATATCATTTGTGTGAGGATGGACAGCCAGGGACGGAAAGTGTTGGTCTGTGACAACGGGACAGGGGTAAGTCAGATTATACAAAATACTCATACTGTATCATTTAGTAGCCTGTTATAGTTTTACCAGTATCAGCTTTCCATTGTCTTTATTCTATTCTAGTATATATTTTGCTGAATTCTAATTGTTATGTTAACCTTATGTTATCCTCCTGTCTGCGTAAGCCCCATATCTTTGACAATATTTCATGCAAACCTGAAAAAAGTGTGTTACATTTCAGTGTTTTATTTAAAAAGGATTATTCCAAAAAATTTAGAGGCAAACATCTGACAAAGTCCAGGGTGTAAATCTGTGTGCAAACCAGAGCAGAACTCCACATCTGCATCTGTCTGGACTTGTCACTGTACCTCTTATGTGCACACAGCCATAAATGGTTGTAATGCTTTGAGCTGAGAATCAATTGGTTGAAAAGCAGTAAGAGATATCTGAGGTGCTGAAACACCAGCAGTGACCCTTAAATACTGTACTGTAGCACTTGAATGTTGATATCTGAGAGGAGGGTGAGGCAAGACTTGTGAGATGCGTGCACTCAGATACTGGGCTGTAGCCTATTTTTTTTTGCCTCGGCTAGGAATGTATTTCATTCCTTCAGGCTAAGGAATGTGTCCATTGTCACAAAGACAAGTTGAGACAGGACAGTATTAGGTGTAGTCATGACAGGGAGAAACAGTCTGCAGTCAGTTGCATGCCATTTAAAGGCTATGTATTCAATTATTCACTGCAAAGCTATGACAAATGGGTGATTGTACATACACTTAAAGATGAAATATTAAAATTGCAATTGTTTTGTCTAATAAATAAAAAAGCGTTATTATAATACCTTCTAGGCCAGTTTCCTGGATGCAGATTAAGCCTAGTGCTGGATTAGACCAAATGGAGCTAGTTTACAGATGGAAATTATCCGTACAAAGAGACTGAGAGTACAATTAATGTGCAGCATCAATTCTGGTCTTAACTTTCAAAATATTTACACACACAAATCTTTTCCTCAGTTTGTGAAATGTGGCTTTGCTGGATCCAATTTCCCCGACCACATCTTCCCTGCCATGGTGGGTCGACCAATCATACGATCGAGCACCAAAGTGGGCAACATTGAGATAAAGGTGAGGTTGAAAGATGATGTCATTTGGTTATCCTTTATGTCTTGCTCTCATAATAATGCTGAGGGCACAAAATACATATACACTCATCAAGCCATATTATATTTTCACGATCCAATCTGCTGTAACTGATTTTAACTTGGGCTAAATGACAACAGCAACAACAGGACAACTTTAATAACACTTCAACAAAATCTCGACCTAGATGTAGCTGTACTCTATTTAAAGAAAACCAAATTATTGTCTGGTAATTCTGGACGCTCTCAAAGACGTGTTCAGCTAATCAGGAGCCTGAAACCTCCTGCTCTTTTTACTACTACTACATGTTTTAAAGGTTATTCTTTGATAATAGTTTCCAGGTCTTCATAAGAAAACTTTTAGACTTCATCCCCTGGGCAAAGTTCTTGTAAGGCTTCTTGTATTAAAGCAGTAATGTTGGTTATACGTTCCTCAAACTGTGGAAACATTTTACTTTCTGGACCAAAACTAAACTTCATCATATTGCCCCAGTATTGAAATGATATCCAGTGCTTGTCCTTTTTTTTCCTGCTTTGTGACAATGTGATATTTATTGTGTTTTTACTTAGTTATACTTGTTAAGCAAAAACAGTTTAATGCTAACTGTAGCGTTCACACTAGTAGCATCACTCAGACACAGGTGGGAAAAAAGAGACAACAAAGAAAGAGGTGCTTTAATCTCCCCCGTCTGTAGCTGAACTCTTGATCTTTTCACCCAGGACCTGATGGTGGGGGACGAGGCCAGCGAGTGTCGCTCCATGCTGGAGGTGTCCTATCCCATGGAGAATGGTATGGTGCGCTGTTGGGACGACATGCTCCACCTGTGGGACCACACCTTCGGCACTGACCGCCTGAACATCGACCCATCACAATGCAAGGTACAGAACAGCTGGACAGGGGTTGTGTGCGTTTGTGTTAGGTGAATGTTAAAGAGAAAGGTTGGGTTTTTTTATTGCTGAATGTCTATACTGGTTTGACCCTTCAAAATAAAGCGCTAGTATTGTCACACAACATGAAGTAACAGCAAAGCTGTTGAAATACTGCAACTGACTTGTAATTATTGGTACATTTTCTGCCCTATATTCAAACACGTTCTGTTGTTGTCTGCAAAAATTGAACATGTGGACTTTAAGGTCATTCCTGGAGAAAATCTAGATCAAAAACTTTACTTTACTTTTTTCAAGATCCTGCTGACTGAGCCACCCATGAACCCCACCAAGAACCGGGAGAAGATTGCAGAGGTCATGTTTGAGAAGTACCAGTTCCACGGCATCTATGTGGCAATTCAGGCAGTGCTCACTCTGTATGCTCAGGGTAAAAAAAATCATATTTAGGTGTTCAGCAACTTTAAATGGCACAAGGAATCAAACCTTTATCTTCTCTTGTCTGCTCTAAGCTAACTCGCGACCCCTTGGTACTGTCTGCTTCCTGTTGATTTGTGATGAGTTGATTGATTATTGAAATGCTTCCTCTGTGTCGACAGGTTTGCTTACCGGTGTGGTCGTTGACTCAGGGGATGGTGTCACCCACATCTGTCCGGTGTACGAGGGCTTTTCCTTACCCCACCTCACACGCAGGCTGGACATCGCTGGACGGGACATCACACGCTACCTCATTAAGGTGAGTCCGTGGACCCTGGGTTCAGTGTTTTAGTTGAACATGAAGATATAAGAAAAATGGGACATACTGAAACAATATAGGTGGGACAAGTATAATGTGACATTACATCTGTCAGTAAAAAAAGATTCAAGAAAAATAACAAAAGAACTTGTGATGCCTGATTTAACAAATCACTTTTTATCTTCTACCATCAGCTCCTGCTGCTCCGTGGTTATGCCTTCAACCACACAGCTGACTTTGAGACTGTGCGAATGTTGAAGGAGAAGCTGTGCTACGTAGGATATAACATCGAACAAGAGCAGCGCCTGGCCTTAGAGACCACATACCTGGTGGAGTCATTCACAGTACGAAAGAACAAGAGCCCAGAAAACAATAGTTTTGGAAAGTTTTGCATTGTGCTGCTTTGTTCTTGCTCTCTTATTTGTTTCCCTGCTGGGGAGTAAATGAGCATATCCACACCATACACATGTTTGTATGCCATATATTAAGATAACAGTAGCTCGTACACTTTGCTTTGCACAAAGACTGGAAACAATTGGAAGCAGCTAGTCTGCATCTATAAAAAAAATTACAAGCACCAATTTGTGGTTTTACTTGGAGGCAGAAGTTTATTCTCTCACTCTCTCCTCTCTCTGGTGCAGCTCCCCGACGGCCGACAGGTGAACGTGGGTGGAGAAAGGTTTGGGGCCCCTGAGGCCCTTTTCCAGCCTCACCTCATCAACGTGGAGGGAGCAGGAGTGGCTGAGCTCCTGTTTAATACCATCCAGGCTGCAGACATTGACCTCAGGTCTGAGTCTCATCATTGTTTGCTTGTGACGACTCTCTACAACTATAGAAAATACTTTTTATCTACTAGAGGACAGACGAACAAAACGCATCACTATCTGCCATCTGTTTTTCCGTGCAGGGCAGACTTCTATAAGCACATCGTTCTGTCAGGAGGGACCACCATGTATCCCGGCCTTCCATCCAGACTGGAGAGAGAGATCAAGCAGCTCTACCTGGAGAGGGTGCTGGACGGAGACACTCAGAAACTATCAGTAAGAACTTGAATATTTGTGGTATCTGTGCTCTGCTGGAGGACGGTGCAGTGGGATGCGATCCGTGTTTTAAAACACAGCAACATCAGCACGTTAAGTAAGACGTTATGCAAGTGTTGATACTCTATAACACCTTTGCATAAATTTCATAAACCGTCAATAACAACAACATAATCTGAGGCATAAGCCTTGACTTTAACATAATACATTTTCCATTGATTTAATAAGTGTTACATACCTCTGATATAATGTCTTTTGTTTGATGTATTTGCGTCAATTTGACATTAGACAAAACAATCTCAGTTCAAGGGTCACTTACCTGCTGTCGATCATATCACGTTCTTCATCAGTTGACATGAATTTGTGCTAAATTTTTAATTCATTAAAATGTTACAATATTGTAAAAAGCTCTAGGATGTAAAAGTAGTAATAATGCTCGAAGAAATCAGAAACTGATAAGGTCCCTCACTCTCTTCTGGAGCTTTTGATCGAATCATAAAAAAGGACCAACATGTTGTTTGTTACTGTTGGTTCCAGAGACAAGAATAAACTCAAGTGTTGCATTGTTTGGTTTCATTACATTTATAATAATACATTTAAAATATGTCAGCCATTTATTATGATCACCACAGAATTATTTTTCAATAAATACCAATATCTTTAAACAGAGTCAAAGGCCAGCTCTGTTTATACTAAATATGTACTAAAAAAGAATTATTTTATAAACAGGGAATGTAAAATGTTATTGTAAAATGCTATAATATACTATAGTTGCAGCAGCAGTTTTATCTTTTTTATCTAATACAGTATGTATGGACATTTCATGCTGTTTTAAAGATGTCTCTCCTTTTTTCTTGTCACCTGTGTAGAAGTTTAAGATTCGCATTGAGGACCCTCCCAGGCGTAAACACATGGTCTTCCTGGGTGGTGCTGTGTTGGCCAACATAATGAAGGACAAGGACTCCTTTTGGCTGAGCAGAGCGGAGTATGAAGAGAAAGGCCTGGGGGTGCTGCAAAAACTGGGAGGAGTCAGATGAAAAAAATAAATAAATAAAAATCAAAATGTAACCCAAAAATTTCACTTCTCACAATCACATGTGCTGCATTGATTCATTCATTATTTTAGAAAAATGCAAAAAGCAATTTCAGGTTCCAGCTTCTCATAATTTGCTGTTTTGGGATTTTTCTTTGCATTTTCTTATATGGACCAAAAGACTTAATTCTAATTTTTTTGGACAAATTAACTATTGTTTAAAATATCTGTAATTCCTGTTACAGTAAAGTTGAATCAAGGTTCAATTTCATCACAGTGCAACCATATTCAATCCTTTTCAGTATAAATATATTCCTTTTTTTGGTCCCCAATTCTGAGGACGAGGATACTGAAATTGGATTATGCACTGAATCATCGGTTTAAGACATTTTGAGGCTTTAATTGAATCTTGATTCATTGATTCATTCATACAAGGCATACAAGACCCAGATATGAAAATAATCTATGACATGAGGGTTAAATTGTCTTAAATGGTGAATCAGAATCTCAATAATGAGTTACAGCCAATAAAACAGGACATTTGGTGGGAACCTAACCTCACATCATTTTAGACTTGGGAATGTTAGTATTAGTATTTTCCTGTTAAATGTAAAAAAAGAATGTAAATGATTTGATATTTCTTTGCATTTTTTTTTTACAATATTGGTATTAATAGTTTGTTAATTAAAAAAATACTTTTAAACTTTCTCAGTCTCTTAAATGAATTGTATCATAAATGTTAATTAACCCTCATGTTGAAAATGTGTACTTTTCTCTGGTGGTGATGATGGTGTTAGTATTTGCTTCCCTCTGCTGGTGGTTCAACGTTCAACACATTGGTTGTAACAACACCGTGAACAGATATTGCAATTTCTTTTTTATTGCGATACTGAATTACCTGACAAAATACAGTAATGTGTTTTTACATTGAAAAGAAATAGTGAGCTCTCACAATGAACACATGCTTCACGCACACATACACCACATTCGCAGAACCTTCACGGCAAATGAAAAAGCATGCAATAATGCTCAAAACACATTATAGTCCTCAAAATGAACCTCCTCAGCTGATTAGAAACTCCAGATATGTTGAAAATCCATACTTAGCTTTGATATCTACCCAACAAATTGTACAATTAAAAGTTAGTTTTAAATACACAATATGATAATTGATAATGACATTGAAGTTGAACAGTCAGTTGATAGTGATGACTTGCAGCAGGAGCCACCAGAGGCTGGTGACTTGCACATTTACATTCTACCAGTCACCGCGAGGTCCTGGTTTATTGGTCAGACAGTCCTCTGAGTCCGGGTTGAAACGCAGTGTTATCAATAGCTCGGCCAAGAGAAACAGTAGAACTCAAAAAGCGGTGGATTGAAACATGAAATGAATGTTTAAGAAGGATTAAACTAAGATTTGAATACATTCGCAAGTCATTCAGTAAATCTGTTGCATGTGTCGATGTGATGTTCTTTTTTTTTCTTTTTTCCTCACATGGTTTAAAAACAGAGAGCTGATGCTGTTCTATCACTTCCCTCCTACTCGCCTATTACTCCACCTGCCAAAAACACTTAATAGAATACGCGAGCGACGAGGAGAGTCTGCGCTTTTTCTCAAAAAAGTAAAAATACAATTGTCTCTGTGGGTGACTCTAAAAATAAATGGCTGATTTAAAGCTTCCTTCGAGCTTGTAAACCTGATTTCTTTCAAAGTAAACGCCTGTTGCATCACAAATGGGCCTCTCTTTTTCTCTTTTTTGTCACTTTGGTATTGAGGTTTGGTCTTGGCGATAAACACATCTCACCAACTCTACTCTCAGGGCCTCAGACAAGGTTTACATCCTCAAACTCTTGAACAACGTGGTTCCATCCAAACATCTGCAGACTTTTACACATAAAAGTGAAGTAATAAAACACCCAAGCATCTTTTAGAGTTTGCCCAGAACTATACCGGGAAAGGGTTACATCACTGCATCGGACAATTTGCCTTCTTGTGTGCGTACAGGAAGTGATTTTGTTTCCAGGCAACAGTAGCCTCACAGAATTTGTCTTTGGATTTGAGCCTCCTCACGTTTCAATGATGTAATCCCTTCATGGTATATACTCTGGGTTCATGTTTCACATAACAACCAAATCCATTTATTACACATTTTTCCATGTCACAAATAGTACACTCCTTTACACTAGCAGCCACACTGAGTGGTACATAGTACAACTTTTGGCAACAGTCCCAATGTTGGTCCTGCTCTGCTCTGCATGTTGGTCCATCTAGGGAAGAGTTTACCATTTAAGGTCTGCTCCTGGTCTGGAGAAGGGCTGTAGTTTTTAACAAGTCCTGACCCACGACGAGACACAACACACCGCCGGAGAGAAAGAGACAGAACAAGAGAGAGAGAAAGAGAGAAAGCAAGAGCGACCAACCATCTCCTCCTCCTCCTCCTCCTCCCTCCTTCCTCCATCCCTCCCACTCACTCCTCACACACTGACTCGCTCAGGTCCACGGCGCCACCTCTGGTGAGCCGCCGCATCTTGCTGAAGTCGTGGTCGGTCCTCAGGTAGGAGAGTGAGGGGCCTCCCTCACTGTGGCTGGCCAGGTCCTGGGGCTGAGCCTGTGCCGGCAGGGCCCTCATCTCACCACCGCTGCGCCAGTACAGGGTGTATTGCTGTGGGTCGGACACTCCAAAGGTGGTGGCACACAGCTGTGCCAGGGCCTGGCTGGTCTCCCCGGCTCTCCACTGCAATGTCCGCACGGCGCTCCGCTCCCCGTCCTGGAACAGTATCCGAACGCACCTCTGGAGGGAGGGAGGGATGGAGGGAGGGTGAGAAAAAATAGAAAGAAAAAATAATGACTATATACTGTATTCATGCAAAACAGAGGTCAAGAGGCTTATGGAGTGAGGGCAAAAGAGGGGGAGGAGAGAGCTGTGCAAGCACACAGGCTGATAATCCACTACAATAAATGAGTCAAAATGACGTTCGTAAAAGAAATTCTCTCTAAAACAAAGCTTTTACTTCCCACACATACAACCACCAGATCCAAGAGCTTTACATGAAAAATCATCCTCATGAAACTGCTCTTTTCTCCGCTGCCTGTAACAGCTTCATTGACAAACTCCCAGATTTAATCCATTAGAGCACGTCCACGTCCAAACTCTCAAAATATAATCCATCAAGCTCTACCTCTGTGTTGTGGTGAAGTTTTCCCTCCGCACTTTAATCCAAACAGAAACTTTCTGACATTTTCAACAGCGAAAAAAAAAAAAGCGATCAAACACAACTAAGGAGTGTCTCAACAATTGCCACTCTTAAAACACTTACCAGCAATTGTGATGTACCAAAGCTATTATATAATGTCAGATACAACCACCTACAGACGCCCTCACAACTCTCTTTAAAACACACACACACACACACACACACACACACACACACACACACACACA
>CM076670.1:7418336-7450792 GCA_038496675.1 Rachycentron canadum | reverse complement strand
ACACACACACACACACACACACACACACACACACACACACACACACAATGAAAACATACTGAACATAATCCTTTTACCAAACATCCAATCTTCAGAAACCAGTGAGAATCCTCTTCACTTCACAAACACACACACCAACCATGTGTGTCACTACCAGCACACAAAACTCTCACACACAGATGCACAAGTGGCCAAATATAGAAAAAAGAAAAAAGAAAACACACCAGCAATTATAATCAACAGGTCTTCCAGAGTCAAAACTTACAGAGTCACTGAGCTCCTCGCTGTCCGTGTGCATATTGTGTTTGCCTGCTTCGATGGGTAGATGCGGCTCAATAAATTTCATGTTATCTGACCGCCCACTTCTTCATAGCACTTGGCTCACTGATCCCCGCCTGTGTCAGTGGAAAATCTGGCTGCCGGGTGAGTTAGATCGGCTATTTGAAGCCAGGAGAGGAACCACGTGACGAGACAGAAACGTTGTGGATGACAATGCCTTTCTTCCATGGCATCTGGTGGACTGTTATACCAATCTGAGGCTGGGAGAGTGATAATAGGCGCGTGTAGGTAAAAGTCAGTGTGTGTGTGTGTGTGTGTGTGCGTGTGTGTATGAGTGTGTGTGTGTGAGTGTGTGTGCATTAGTGCATGCCCCGTCGTAAGCTGGCAGCCCCAGATCAGCGGATTACCTCTAAAAATGTCTAAAAACTAATCCCCTCAAATGAATTTGAAATGCGTTTGCACGCAAAGGAGGGAAACCCAGGTGTGTTGTCTGACTCGTGATGGACAGCCTGATGTTTGACTTCACCTTTTGCTTGAAAAATGAAAAGCAGTGTCTTCAGCTTCCCAAGCAGTGTCACCATCAGTGTAATCAATGTGACATCTCATGTAACCGTTAATGGGGACCCAAATAAACAATAAACATCAACTCGGAGAAAACGTTTGGCCACTTCTGTCTGAGATATGTTATGACCTGTGCAGCATATAAGAGACGAGTAAGAAACCTCAGCAGTCGACAAAAACAAAAACATTACAGCCTTTCCTTCACATTCAGCCACACTTTGTATCGCTTCCAGCATCAGTTAGCCTGTGACTGAAACAGCTATCTGATGTCCTCAGAGTCGCGTGTGTTTCCTGGTTTCACACAAATGATATAAAAACACATATCTCACTTCATAAACAGCAGAAGTTCCTGCTGTCCACACTTTGAACGGGGCATCTGTGTGTGAGAGCAACACAATACATTACTATACTCCACAAACCCACACACGATGCTCCCAGTGCATTACCTGGTTCTGCTGACTCTCCTTTTGTCTCTGGGCATCTCGGCTCCGTCTGCAGCTCCACTCCTTCAGAGCCTCCTGGGCCTCCGTGGTCAGGCAGCCTGAGAACGGCTGCTCCCGGTCCAGGCTCTGGATCAGACACAGGCTGGCATACACACTGGTCAGGTAGTACCCACCTAGGAGCAAAACAAAAAGGACTTCAGAGGGAGAAACTAAATCACTTTGACTTAAATTACTTGTAATGATTTTGACTGTTCTCCTTAAACAGGCTGCTTGGTCATTCACTCCCTAAATGTTATGTCTAAATCTAAGTTCAGCTAATAGCTACAATTTAAAAACTGACTTATATTTAAGTCAGTTTTTAATTTGTAGCATAAAACTGATGAAATGACTGTTGCACTAAGCAATACTTCTTTGTTAAAAGTGGATTAAATGACAATGTAGGGGTCACTTATAATGGAAATAACCCAATGCAGGCCCTCTTTAGCTTCTTTCAGCCTATGGTTTTGTTTTTAATGCCTGTTACTTTACTGTTTTAGTTCATTATCATCTCTCATAAAAAATGCATTTCCAGCAACAGCGACTGACTGATCTCAACATTAAAAAACCCTCATAACCCCACCATACATGACCTGCTCAGCATCAAACCACAGAGGCAGTTGGTGACTGGCAGATAAGTATAGCCGAGCGTTTAACAACAAGTGATGGTGGAGACCAAAAACAAAGCTAAAAGAGGGTGAATAATGAACTTCTATATTCACCAGGCATACAGAAACATGTTTAACTGTTAATGTTGCTCCGTGTATGATATATGCCACTGTTTTACATAACACCTTTTTAAGTTGGTAATAAGTCAGTCCTCTGTTTATAGTTTGTTTTGATGTTATGTAATGATGCACTTAACCAAACAGCCTGTAATATAAAACCTAAACCTTGGTTCTAAACATATTATAAAGCATCCATTCTTTAATTTAATTCCACTTTAAAATGTAAACATATAGTTTGTTTGTTCTTCAGTCCTAAGGCTAATAGAGTTTAAGTCATGTGACTCAAATCCACATCCATTCATTTACCTGCTGACCTGGCTTTTTAAACTACTGTATAAATGCTGGAATGTCTCTACTAACTTACTATACTGGTTGTTCTGCAGAAAGACAACACAGTCAGGTTGGGTTAAACAGTTCAGGGCTGTTAGGCAGTTAGTACAGATCGTACCCTCTCCTCCGAGCCAGGAGGGCTCCAGCAGCTCCATCATGTACTCCACCTCTATCAGGATATGAGGCCGATTACATTCCACAATGACATAAGACAACGATGGCAGGAAGTCATCCCAGCTCACTTCCTGTCCTGCAGAGAAAGTAACAGTATAAGAATAGACACATTTTAGATTTATCTTTTTACGTTTTGTGCTGACAATTTGAAAGGAATCATTGATTGATTGAATGGAAGATATTTGTCTTATCTCTCGTCACTGAGAAATAAGGGTTGCTACTAATAAAGCTGTTCTTGTTACACTACTCACCATGTAAGGACCCCATGGCCTTGTGGACGCATTTGCACACTTGCAGCAGCAGCAGCACTTTGTCGATCGGCGAGTGCGTCCTCTGCATCAGGATGAGCTTCTGCTTTACCCTCTCCACCTCGCGGCTGTCCGGGACACCCGTCCGCACGCCAAGCCGTTCCATGGCAGCGTCCCCTTTCAGATGGAATAGGTTCTGGGCAAGACGCTGGCTGGAGCCGTCGTGATTGTGCAACGCCACCAGGGCTTTTTCAAGGTGGGACCTCAGAGGCCTAAGCACGCAGGAGAACATGGCTCGCTCCAGTGCCAGGTCTGAGGACAGAAAGAGGGCTTTACTGTTTGGGAGACCAACATGTTTTTTGGAGATAGAATAGCTTGTGTGTTTTATTTATTTGTGAGTAGAACAACGTGTCTACATATCTAGAGGCACTGGCAAGAGGCCCAGAAAGGTATCCTGATCATTGCAATGGAATCATTAGGGCAAATAAAGTGTCAAATAGAAGCTCTCTCCCATTTTTTGAAATGTTTAAATATTTAATACAAATGTTTAACTTGTGCAGAGGTGAGTTGTTTTGGTGTAAGACAAGGGAAATTACACCATGTGTCTAGAGGACATCTGTTTTTCTTACTGATTGCATGGGTGAATAGAGTTTAGCTGAAACAACAAAGAATATATACTGTACATACCCAGGAAAAAAAAAAATCAATACAAACATTTTGTGTGCATATGATTTCTAAGTCAGAGCTTCTTTAGTCAACCTTACTATTTAGCAGATACTATTAAAGCTGCAGTATGATGAAAAATTACCTGTTTACCTACCTTTATTTATTTTTACATAATATGATTATTAATCATAAATGTATTTATTAATGCATAATATGATTTAAAACAATATATGTGGGAGAATGTCCAAAATAGTAATGTATATAATATGCACACGGGCAAAATTGAATCTGACAAGAAAGGAAAAAATAACAAAACTCAAATTCTCTCAAAACGTTGAGTCTACATCACAACTATCACACAAAAAACTAACACAGTAAATTACACAAAGGTAGAATTAAACAAAGCTGCTGTACTGAATTGCATCAGATTGTGCAGGTGTTGGTTGTGAGTTGCAGGTTCTCTTTTTTTTTTTTTGCCCACCTCATGTAAAATCAACTAAATGTGCTTTTAAATCTGGGATTATCAGAGAGTATATTCTGTGATAATCCAAATGACTTTTCACTACAGTCCACACCAGTCCAACAGCCACCATTTCACACATTCACCTACATGCATGGATGGATTAACCAGATTTTTTCATTAGCCTGTTTTTTGACTGCAGAACTATTTCAGGAATTTAGGAGTAAACACTGGCAGCACGGGGAAGGAGCTAACCTGCTGCAGCCAGGGTTGCCAGATATGGTCAGTGATGCATGATGGTGCCAAACCAGGAAACCCCACTGTGAGGATGAGTCTCTGGGAGGCTGAGCCCTGCTGTTGTTTGCCAAGGCGCAGTGACAGAGCACAACTGCCCGTGAAACCACAAAGTGTCATTTTGAAAGCAAACAAATTACATAAGATCGCCTACACTACGCCTCATTTGTTACTGTGGGCACGTTGATGCTCAGAAATTAGCAAGTAGTTAGCTTGTTAGCAAACATTGTTTGAATAAATTAGCTATGATTTCCTCCAGAGATTTACTTTGAGTTAAGCAGCACTTTATTTTTGCTTATCTGCAATTTTGGAAGCAATCGAAAAGCCTAATGCTCCTCTCCTCCGCAGACTTAAAGACAAAACTTGCACTGAAAAAGTAATTACATCACTAATTACTCAGCAGCAAGTGTTAAACTAATCAGATCCATTAAAGGTGCCTTTAAACAACTAGAAAATCCTGCACACCAACACACGTGTAGAAATAACAAAAAGCCCAACAATCTGGAGCTCATTTACTGATTATTTACTTTATCCACTCAAAACTGGCCGACTCCTGAATGTAGGTCTACTGGTTGTGAGTGTTGTTAGCTGTCCACATGTTATTAAGACATCTTACAGGCTAAGCACAACTCCAACCACCTAATGAAACAGTAAACAAGCTGACCCCAAAATAATAACACATTACTGGAACTAATCTGATTTTCATACTGTAATCCCTTACACTAATTGTCACTTGAAAAAGCAATTAGCCTACATTACTGTCCCCTGTCATTAAGGAGGCTAAGTAATTACTAAGCGATGTGTTACTGCTGGTCAGTCTGGCACTGCCTGCTGAGCCGCAAACCTGTAAAGAGGTAAACTTTACTATATGTTGCGTTTAATGGGTCTTCACTGTTTGTGTACAGATTAAAAACATGAGCCAAAATGTGCTACATAGTGAGCATTACAGTTGCTGCACAGAGGCAGGCTAACTGTCCTCGTTTTGAGTCTTTATGCTAAGCTACGCTAATCACCTCCCGTCCCTAGGCCCCTAAGATTGGGATTTCTCAAAATGTTAAACGACTGGATGACATTTTACTTGAAGATGCATATTTAAGATTTTTAAGCAGTATATCCCTATTCATGCTGATATAATTGATTATTTATGTGTCTGTCCAGTTTTTTGTTTGTTTTTCTCAGTGGAGGCTGAAAACCGTTGATATATGAAATTACATTTGTCCACATTGGAGGCATTATACTGTACATTAATAAACACCTACATTTTTTTCATAAACTATTTCTTAGATTTTTTTACTTTGCAAACAAACACTGAACAAGAAGATTAAAAAAGTTCCTGTCATCAGGTTAAAACAGTGATATTTGTCTTTGCTCCTGAAAACACAAACACTCAGATACCTTTTTTTTTTTTTTGGCCTGACAACAGTGAATTGTCTCGTGTACGTGTACAGTACACATGCATGCTCTCACACGTGGAAACACACACACTTGGTGATTGTCCTGCAGCCAGTGGGCAGTCCTGATTATGTGTGTAACAGTTCTCCAGTGCACACTGTTTTCCACTCATCATCAATATCCTCCTCTCCCTCCTTATAATCCCTGAACATCCCCCTCATCTATCTTACTATATCATTCCCCCTTGTGATTAATCATTCACGCCCTCCATACTCTGTTTCTCCACCTCCCTCTCTGCTCAATCCCAGCATCCCTCTTTCTTTTACTGCTCTTCAGTGTAACAGATTACATGTAATGTGATTACAGCCTTTTCAGTTTCCGCCTAGTCCTGACTTTTTGTTGCTGTTACTCACAGATCTGTAACTGATTACATTTTCAAAGTAACCTGCCTATTTCTATCCCTCCCTCCCACCCGCCCCTGAATCGTGCTGCTCTTCAAGTGAGCGTGGGACTGTGATATCTTTTTATGATAAACGAGGGGGAGAAAAAAAATGCAAATGCCTCCCACCGACGCAATGCGAGATAAATCAGAATCAGAGCGCAGGAAGGAAGGAAGGGAGGAAGGAAGGCAGCGGCCAACCACTCTCCCCTGAAGCCTCTGCACTGCCAGGCAACCATCCATCATCACACACACACACACACACACACACACACACACACACACACACACACACCTGCAAACACGCACTCAGCTGCAAACACAAAAGAAGTCCAAAAAAGAAAAACCCACGCACTGGGCAGTGTCAAAAGATCTCACCACAATCCTTCCAAAGCAACACCCTGCGATGCCTTTACAATAATGAGAAGAATCACACTTTGAGTTTGATGGATGTGAGTGCAGGCGCGTCGGGCAGGGCTTTCCTAATGCTGTTTTCTAAATACCAGAGACAATATGAGCTCCAGTGAATTAGGCTCTACCCCCCCCCACGCAAACTACTTTGTGTTGACAGTGCCTTTCACTGGAGCCTGGAGCCTGGGCAGCCCACCATTTAACAGAAAAGGCTGTCTGTTTCCATAGACCTGCGTCCTCTGGCACTCTGTCTATTGAATCAGTGTTTTCTAATAGTACAGTTTTTTTTTTTCTACATTTCTCTCTGTCTCTCTCTCTCGCTCTCTCTCTCTCTCTCTCTCTCCCTCTCCTCCGGTCTCCTGCTGCACTCACAATCTCCTTGTTTTGATGTGATGAACTGATCATGCATGCATATGAGAAATTCACTGGGATGAGGAGATTGAGCTCAGGATGTCATCCAGCACAATCAGCTAAATCCAATTATCACACAGTGAGACTCAGTGAGCCTCTTTGCCAATAAAATCAATAGAGTTTAAATGGAAATATGTTTTTTTTTTTTTACTTTAATTGGGAACACTTCTGAATAAAGCAAATAAGAGATTCATTTCAACTGCAACTAATGGCTGCAATAATGATTAAAGCCTCTACATGATTATCTGTCTGCTCATAAGTGCAAATGCAGGTGTTGCTCTTCAGAGATGTGTTTTTGTAAAGTTATATTACTTATGAATCATTTTACATCCTCACTGAACTATTCATAAGGAGCACTTATGGCTGTAAAATCCCTTTTGCTCCTGTATAATGTCTTAACTTTTCATCTCCTGTAGGTCTGCAGTTAAAGTGAATGATTTTCAGTTGCTTTCTCTCAGTCTACAAGAAGTCAAACGGTCCATCCTGATAATTACAGTAAGACAGAGAAGGTTATGCAGGAGGAGACTGTTGAACCTCAGTTTGACACAAGTTGATTAGAAGTTTTTTTAATTTAGGGCTGAAACCAAATGAAAAAATGATAAGATGCAAAATGGAAAGAAAATAAAACCTTAATCCGAGTTACTTTCTGTTGTGGGCTCTCTGTGGTGAACAGTGAAATACTGGAAGCACTGGGTGTTTCCACTTTCTTGAACAAATCAAAGTAAATTGCCTGGAGTAAACGGGATTAGCTCACATCTGCTTGAACAAAAATTACAAAATTTTGGTGACATACATCTATAAGCTGTTCATTCATTTATACTTTATAGATGAGTGATTAGAAATTTACAAACTACTGTATATTTTGCCTAATCTTTTATCAATATACTAAATTAACCAGGAAGATTTGGCAGCTGGATAATTTCAGCTCTTCTGAAAAACAGCTGCAGAACATCTGCAACGACCGAATGACTTACTCGGATCAAATGTGAAAATTATTCACTTTACGCAGATAAAATATACAAATAAAATTATGATTGAGGACAATATTCACTTGGCAGAGAAATTCTGGTGCAGGTTTTTTTTGTAACTGCTTCTTGCCTGTTGTGAAAGAGAGTGAGATTTCATTGTGCCTGGTGCGTTGTCAGCTAAGGTTCACACATAATGTGTTTTACTTTGATGTGAGTGACTGTTGTGTCCTGACACGCTGACCATATTTCTGTTTGTTTACCTTTCTCGTTCTCTGGCACCAGGGTTTCAATGGGAGGCTCCAGCTCTCCGCTGTCCAGCAGGCAGCACTTTGCCTGGGACAGAAAGAGCCGCAGACCCTGCAGGAGTTGCACAGAGGTCACCCGGGAAGAGGATGATGAAGATGAGGATGAGGTTATGGACTTGAGCACTTCTCTCTGCTCCAGCAGGAAGTCCTGAACCATGCCTCCGAAGATGGAGCGCCTGTCTCTGGACAGCTCCTCCACCAGCCGCGTCAGCCGCTTGTCCGGGGCAAAGAAACAGACAAAGGCCTCGCTCATACGGTGCAGCCCGCCGCGGCCTCTGGAGCGCATGAGCGGTGGGCGTTGGTAGATGTGCGTTTGTGTTAGGACCATGCTTTCTGGATCTGAATCCGAGTCATTGTCCTCATCCATACTGCTGAAGGAGCTGCTGCTGTCGAGCTCTGCCAGGGACGGAGCCGGGCGCCGTTCCAGGGCCAGAGCCGCCACCTCGATGCCTGGCTCCTCTGCTCGGGCTGATGGCTGGGGCTTTGGAGACTCTTCCACCTTGGCAGATGTCTTAACCAGGAAAGATGTGATAATCTTATTAATTTTTACTATCATTTATTATCTTATTCTGGTGTGTAAACAAACGTAATCAGTGGATGAATCACAAAATGACACAAGATGAAAGGGTTAGTAATTTTTGACTGTTTGAACCCACCAGCAACTAAGATTTGCAAGACCAAGACTCGGCTGGAGTACAAGATACGGTGAGCAGGAAATATAACAACATAAGAAACTGGCTTAGTTTGAGGCACAGTGTCTGTAAGTAAAAATAAAAACATTAATTTGGCTTCCAGACAATTTTCTAAAACTGAAAACTTTAAAGTTATTACCAAACATAACTTGGCCCATCGCAAAGAGCATGTGCACAATACACTTTTCTTTTCTTCACTGCATTCACATTTAAGTTTTTCAAAATTTTTTGGACAATTTTTTGCCCAGGTTTGAGCAGCCATTGAGAGAAAGAGACAGGAAAGTCAGGGAGGGAGAGGGTCGGGGGGGCAGAATGGTTTCGAAACCAGGCTGCTGAGGTTAGGACAAAGCCTTTGTGGTACAGTTGAGCCATTAAGGCACCTGGAGAGATTATTATCCATTAATGTGCCAACGACAGACAGAGTTTACAGTATTGTTTGAGAAATATCACTCTCCCCATCTTGATAATTGTGTTGTGATCTGATTCACTTTGCGACCCCTTGAGTGGGTTTGAAAGCACTGTTTCAGAAAACACTCAAAATCACTACCTTCAAAACACTCACAAGGTCTGAGAGATGAATAAATATGCTAAAACATATTACTTCAGGCACATAGACAGACATCAGGTCCTCTTCTTCAGCAGAACCCGGTGATACAGCGGGGGTTCTCCTCAGGACCCCTGCCCCAGCATGAACTCTCCTCTGTGGGTTAGTGCCGTCCTTCTGCAGTCTCTCCGACCCACTGGGCTGCTCCACTGACGGAGGCGGCGAGTAGGAGCCAACCCCCTCGAGGGACAGATTCATGGACGACTCGGAGAGCCGGAGCCGCATGCTGCGCTTGAAGCGGTGCCGTTTATTGGAGGCACTGTGGTTTGTCAGTTGTGGCTGCTGGAGAAGAAAGAGCAGATTCTGATTATTTAGGGAATGAAAATAAGCGCAATGCGAACAGTAGCACATTTGTTATGGATGCAAGTAATTTAACAAAAGATTACAGACTTTTTCATGAATCATAAAAAGCATTTTCATCAGGTTTGGTTGATTTTGGTCTATTATTGTTTACAAGAAACTTAAAATTTGGATAAAAATGTATCAGCTCCGATAATCCCAGACCCTTCAGTACTGACCTTGCTAACCTCCAGCTGCAGGAATAGAGGGTTGATGAAGCAGAGTTTGCCTTGTCTGCCCCGGGTCAGCAGGGTATATCGGTCCTGGGCCTGGCTGCCGCTGGTTGATGCAAACAGGTCCACTGGTCCATTTTGGATGTCTGAGGCACTCGGTGAGCTCCAGAAGTCTGGCGCAAAATACAGGAAGACAAGGTGAGGAAGAGATACCAAGATTTTTTAAATTAAAGACTTGTTAGTAAGAGGGATATTAATTTACCAATTCAAAATCAGAAGATTACAATGTAAAATGCAGCTCACAGGCTTAAGATTTACAAATGTGAATGTGATAATGAATCATTTCTGTTAAAATGCAGTATAATGCCTTTATTTTGTTTTTTAGGTGTTGTCTTGTGCTTCAGAACTTTTCCTTTTGAAAAGAGCAATATGTAAATAAAAAGTCACTAAGGAATATAAAAGTTTTTTTTTGCCTGCGAGCTGACCAGGGCAGACTGATTTTGCAGAGCCATGGTGAGAAACAGTGATTGTGCTTGAGTTGCAGTCAGTGACACATCCTGCATCTTACTCGTCGTGTCATTTTTAGCTCTCATGAAGTCACACCTCGCTCTCTGCGACAGTCCTACATGTTACCAAGTTAAAATAGACACAACCTGGCAGTCACTTGTTGAGTCAGTTATTAGTTCATTTTCTTATATTTGCCATATGTTACTTTTGTTGTCTCTCCTTGATCTTGTCCTTAAAACACATTGTAATACCTTAAAGCACATCTGCTAAAGAGAAGCTAAAACAGATGAACTTCACTGAATGTTATGAACCAAATCAATGTATAAAACACTGACAATGTTCTTTCACTCTGGGTGGCACAGCAATGCTTTGAGCTAAATGATAACATCAGAATGCTAACATGCTATAACAATGGTGTAATATTTGCTGTTTTTCAAACCTTAGTTTATTTGTTAATTTGTGCTAATCCTAAACTAACTACTGGACAAATTTGATGAAAAATTGTGAGTGAGACATGGGACATATTACTTCATATTTCATCTAGATCTAAGAAAAGTTATTATTCAGGGCAGTGACACAGTCAAGTATCTCGTAAGTTCAGCGTGAAGAGCACAAGGTGTCTGTACCTTGTCCCATGTGTGAAATGGCCTCCAGCTGCCTGTGAGTTGTGGCTTTAGCAATGGCCTCTGGTAGCGCCAGTGGGAAAGGCAACACATCCCTACAGACAAGAAGAAATAATCTAAATTAAACTCAGAATACATATGTGAAGACTGACTAGCATCAGACTACATAGCCAAAAGTATATGGACACCAGAACCTGTCATTGTCATTGATGACCATTGCTTAGCATTGATCTGCTGCTGTAACAGCCTCCACTCTTTCCACAAGATTTCTAAACTTGGCTGCAGGAGTTGTCTAATCAGCCACAAGAGCAACACTATTGTCTGTAATGTCTGCAGCAGTAAGATAAGCGATCTTACTGCTGCAGACATTACAGACATTTTAATCATGATGTATCATTTCATATCATACATCACCTGCTGATACAGTAGAAGGCCACCAGTCGACACAAGTCAGGGAAGCTGAGTGCTGAGCTCTCCAAGGCAAATGCTGGTTATAGAACAGACAGAGTTTGATTGACAGCTGTGGAGGCAGTGGGAAACCTATTCAAATACAACTGGAAATATGGCAGCTGCAAATAATTTGTAGAGCCCATCCTCTGTGACCCACACCACTTAGATCAGAAAGTGTATGAGCACCACATAAGCTGAGCAGAGAACTGTAGTATGTATGTGTATTTCTGTAGCTACAGGTTGGTAACACTTGTGAATCCAGCTTGTTTTATACTCACTGGAGTCCTCCTCACAGATGAAGCACTCCTTTACAGAGGAGGCACTTGTGTCGGCTGCCACTCTCAAACACAGCACCTTCCTCTGGCTGGAGCTGCATTTACGCACCAAAAAGGTCTGAAAGCACCAGAGGTACAGAGATGTTTTTGTCTTTTGTCAGGAGAAAACACAGACGGTGCAAAAAGCAATGTGAAAAACTAAATCTGAGTTTAATATCAAGTTTGATGGAATATTTCAGTGTGTGTGAAGGTTGCAGAAATGTTCTGTTTGTGTGTGGTTTATTCAAACAAGATATTGAACTTTAAAGGTCTCGATAAATGGAGTTTGGAATGAATATTTTGTTCTTCAACTCTGTACCACACACACAAACAGCCAGGTGTGACTCTTTTTATCTCACTCTCATTGAGCAAAAAAGCTTTTTTCTTCCAGAAAGTCTCTAACTATGGAAGATAAACAATGACAATATCTTGCTTGAATTCAAAACAAAATATGGACATAATAGTTGTTGTTTCGTTTTGTTAAAATACCAACTTTTAAATGGAATAGTCAAATTTTTAAAAAATGAAGTCTTCCTGTTTTTGTCTTCAGTCAAAATGATTACAAAAAATAAAAAAATCACATGAATTTTAACACCTTACATAATCAGTCGCACTTGAAAAATTAAAAAAAAAATTAAAAATTAAAAATCCATAATTGGATAATGTTTTCCTTATTGAAACAGGCCCAACATGTATTTATGATTTATATGGTTGATTGGTTTCTCACCCCGACAGGCTCTCTGAGCAGGATGTAGAGGGCAGAGTCTTGGTTGAGCGACAGCTGCAGCCACACAGGATGTGTGAGCAGCAGACGATCCAGGACGCTGAAGGCCCGTGGAGAGCCTCGCTGGGTACTGCCCACCTCCTGCATCTGAAACAAGTTTCATTCTTTTATCATATTATATTATTTCATTATAGCTTCCAACTGTTTTGTGGATGCAGTGACAACAAAATAAAGTTGTACAACTTGTTATCTATACTTCTATCTCTATGCACACAGAAAAAAATATTATTAGGCTCATTACAGCTTCACTTAAAAAGCTCCTGTGTGTTCTGCAGATATATCATATTTAGGCTACAACTGTTAATGATAATATAAATTTTTTTAAATTTACTTGGATACTTTATGCCTTTATTAGATCACTATGGTGGAGAGATGACAGGAACTTAGAGGGCGAGAGAGATGCCATAAACCTTCCTGACCAGATCTGAAACGCAGCAGTCGTGGTTTGTGTTCGGCATCATAAGTTTTCGGCACCTGAAAGTGGTTTAAACTAAGTTATCCTTCACCAAACTGTGAATCAAACATCTGATTTAACGTGTTTAATATATTTGAAGTTACACTTTCTGCATAACTGCACCTTAAAGCAGCATCGTTGGGTTTGAACTGTGTGTTTCCTTATTTTTGGCTCTCTAATGTTAACGTTCAATCACAGATTTACTTTCTCTCTCAGATTGGCTTGCTGCTGGATGTCACACTGTGTGGGCTGCCGGCGAGCGCTTGCGAGCGTAGCAGCAGATGGTTGCCATGGCAACCCCGGGCCTATCATCCCCACATCCTACCAGGCATTCCCACTCAGTGAAACACCCTCTCTCTCTCTCTCTCTTTGACAAGTTGGAGTTGTGCGCGTGCATGCATGAAAACACCCACGCACACACAAACATTTAAACACACACATAGAGTATGTACACACATACTATGCACACACACATTCACACACTAAGTTAAAGAGGTGACAGGTTTTCCAGGGTGCACTGGTCTTTTTTTTTTTTTTTGACTTGTGAAGTGTTTCCATTAATAATCTGTATTTTTTTTAGTCGCCTCCTCCCTCACATCAGAGCACTAAAGTTCACTTCTGAGCAATGATGCAGCAACCTGTTCCAGTGGTACAAGAGGAAGCATTATGAATATTGTTTTCATTCAGCAACACATTTGAATTTTCCACATTTTTCATCACCTCCTGTCACCTTTTATATAAGTCTCCCCTCCTCTGAGGGGAAACCAGTTATCCATGTGCCAATCTGCGCTCTGCAGGACCATTAACAGTGGATGGTAAATAGCATTAGAGGAGTTAGGAATCAAGTACAAGGGAGTCAATCGGGTCAACGTTATGTAATAGCCACAGGTTTGTTCTGACAGCTGCAAGACTAAGCAAACAACTGTTTGAAAATGAAAGAAGCTGGCATAAGTGGCACCAGAGGCCAATTTCCAATGATTTTGTTTGTTTACTTTGCTAAAAGAGGGAATCTATCGACTGCTTTCTGATGACTTTTACTGGATGCTTGCAACAATTTGTTCATGTGGTGGCTAATCAGAGTTTCATGGTGGTGCTGTGTTCTAGCTTTAACGCTAAAAACATGAATCAGTCTCTCGCTTTCTCTCACATTTGTGCTCGTGTGGAAAACTTAAAAGTAGTGGACAGGCTCCCCTTGAGCGTACAATGAAAAAAACTGGCTAGCTACATTAGCTTTACTCCCAACTAACTAAGTGAAGTGGAGCTTATCTTAATAGTTAATTGCAAATAATGAATAAAGTAAAAGCTTCATCTATCATACATCCCTGATGTCACAACAGACACAAGCCAACAAGCATTGTCATCTTCAATGAGCAGCTGAATACTTTATTTAAAGGTGAGCTTATAAAATAAAAAATAAATAAAAATGAGTGTTTGAGAGTGTGTAACTGAGTGGGCCTGCAGATTCACCCCATTGTTTATCTGGAGGTAGCCTCCACCCAGATGCACAACCTGAAGACCCAACACACAACCACACAAGGTTGGAAGACATGCAGAGAGAAAAAAAAAAGAAAAAAAGAAAAAATGAGAGCAAGACCCAAGTGTTTCGCTAGCCATTTCCAGGTCCGCCTTACATAAAATGAAATGCTGCCCACACATACACACACACGCACACACACTCACACACACAAACTTATGTAATTCCCTCAGAGAAAGAGAGAGACACAGTGAGGGAGAAACAGAGGAGATGAGATAAAAGATAAAATGATGAAAAGAGAGGAGAAAAGCCGGGACTGAAAATTAAAGCTGGATAAGGAAATCGCAACGTCAGTGGGCCTGCAGCTGTTCAGCAGCTCAGGGTGGCAGACTGGAAATGTAATAAGCAGGAGACGTACACTGTTTTTCTAACAAGGTGTTTTTGCACCTGCAGGCAGCAGCAGCAACAGCAGCAGCTGGGAACCCAGCGGGAGAGACCAGAAAACCTGATGCTGCTGAACGCACTGAGCACTTAACAAGAAATAGATGAAGAGACAGCCAGGGCAAGACTTGTCAGAAGTGGGGGTGGAGGGAGGAGGCTGAGATAAAGAGTGCTGAGTCCAGAAGTGGGAATATCTGTGGGGAGTAGTAGAGAGGAGTGGAGCTTTAGAAAGCCCTAAATTGCATACCCCTGTTTCCTGGGAGACCAGCAGAGGGGGAATAGACCCATATATCTGAAAGAGGACAAAGCATTTACAGTGGCAAAAATCAGCAGGTTGTTAATGAGACATTTTGAAAGGGAACACAAGATTTTATTTAGCAAAAATATATAAGTCTTTTTGCAGAGAAGTTTCGACAGAGATCTGCTGCAACACTGAACAGACGGACGGACTGACTGACATGCTGGCTGAGCGAGTGATGACAGAGTGATGCAGTGACTAAACACTTACAAAAAAAACCTTTTAAAAAACATCTGAGAAAACGCACATAAGTATCAGAAATAAAGGCCATTATATTCTATAAATAATTGATTTTGCACGTCTGAGGTCAACATCACCACCTGTCACTCATCAGACCACAGCGTCATGTATCTGCCAGTGAAATATGTGCGTAATTTGATTAGATAAGACTTGAGACAAAAAGACGGCTTTCAGGGCTGGAGATGAGGAAGAAGTTACTTCACTCAAGCTGCAGAGTGAATAAAAGGATGATGACAAAAAAGCAGATTTTTTTTACATTTTTTGAGAACAGTGTAGGAAGAGAAAGATCAGTTGCTCATGGAGTAGCTCAGCTTGATGCAGATGGACAACGTCATAGTGTCCAGATTTGCAGAATTGGACTTGTCCGCCTCCAGACCAGTGTCCTGACAGGCTGCGGAGAAAGCAAGAGTTTTTGTCAGGTGCTGTAAACTACCTGCAGATCAGTGCTGATTTCAAGCGGAGCAGGAAACCACCATGAATCGCGAACCTGGTTCGGGCTCAGATTCAAATACTTAGAAAGTGTCTTAAAAGGCAGTCATACAAAGGACATAGCTCTGCCAGTACAACATTACCTGCTCTTCTTGAGAGAAAGTTTTAAAGTTGATTTTGATGTAACTAAAAAAGCCAATGTCAGTCTGAATTTAAAATATTTTGATTGATACAATTTTTTGATGAAAGTTAAATGATTTTAGTTAAATAATAAAATACATATATGTGTAAATAGTTCTGCAAAGGAAGAATTCACCACTGGGATCAATGAGTCTGTAAAGTTCAATAAATGATAATTAGTCATCTTTATGTTAATACTTTCAGTTTCCCTCAACCCACCTCTCCATCAGTGAGTGATTTCCTACATTTTCCCACTTCAGTTTCATCCAGAGAACACACATGAACTTGTATTCAGCTGAGTTTTGTGTGTAGGTGGATATGGCCATAATGATAGAGATAGTAAGAGCAAAAGACCGCAGGTTTCCAGAGAAGAAAAACTGCCCTTTACACTTAGTACAATAAATCTTCTAGCTGCCGAGCAGAGATTAGTTTCTCTGCCTCTTCTTAAGACAACTATCGAGCCTTTGTCCAAAAATAATAATCTCAAAAATGCTGTAGATGATTTAGGTTTGTGTATTATTTTAAAACTCAATTTTATCTGCAGTGGAAATACCTCAGTGATAAATCATCTCGACTGCGCTTAACATTTTGCCAGTCATCCACTGGAAAAAGAGAATAGAACACAAAACATAACAAAATAAGCCCAGAGACAGTTGCAGAGACTCGTGAGACAGCAGCAGAGGGAGGACGAGGAGGAAATGCAATCCTTGACAACATCTGCCAGGCCCCCCCCTACGCAGAGCTAATGCTGCTACAGACCACCTCCAGCCACTGCCTCAGCATCCAAGACTCTTCACAACACCAACACTTTTCTGCACCAGTGTAACCTTCAGCCAGTAAATGTGATGATAGAGGTACTGAAAACAGACAGCAATGTCGTGAACTTTGCTCATCATCACATTCTGCATATGCTATTTCCATCTGGAGAGTTTGATAAGCAGGCAGCCAGTGTAGCACATATCCAGTCACTGCAGAGTCACACATTTGTTTTTCTAATCCTCTTGTTTCCTATATATTTTGATATTCTTTCATGCTTTGGTTCTATATTGTTGCTTAACATGCATATTCTAAATTAATTGCTTCCTATTTCTAAGTAATTTTCAGTATTTTTTTCTTCCACATTGTGTAAAAATTATTATTTCTGCATATTATAGCACTTTATACATAATATAGTTGTAACTTCTTCACACAACTTAAGGAAATGTTCAAATTCAATCAAACAGTCAAAACTCAAAACATTTTAAACCTAAATGTCACAGACACATCACCTCCTGTTATGACAGAGAGGAACAGTGGAGACTAGGACAGAGAAGCCAGCCCCAAACTTTACTAAAACTTTAACAGCCCAGTCACAAAATAAAGTGTTCATGTGCACTGTCAGCACTGGAGTCTATGACTTTCTCCAAAGTGTCTTTCTCCGCAGTGGCGACAGGCAACTGAAGTGATTTTCAAACTGGGTTGCAGCAGAAACTTGGCGAAACACTTTTCAGCCACGACAGCTGGAGCTCAACAAACAGAGTCGACTCTCCACCATAAAGAGCCAAAGTCCGACCCCCTCTCTCAGCGAACCTCTGCTCAACTACTCGGACTTCCACTCTTTACCCTTTTGTACATGTAAATATAGTATAGGTAGATAAGAAATGGATAGATAAAGTAGTGGCTTTTGGCAGTCTAATATGATGCTCTATGATCTATGATGATAATGATCCATAATGGCTCCTTTTCAAAACAGCAGGATTTTTGCAGACTGAGCTGCAATTCCAGTGCAATACTTGACACCTGATGGCAGCATTGCATGAGGACAGCAGTGAGATTGAAAATAACGATCACATCATGGATTTTAAAACCTGTTTTGCAGCTGATTGATTGTAATTAATTTGCTGGTTCCCTGGTTATGATGCCAACACTTGAGAAATAATGTGCTCGGCCAAAAAAATTGCAGCATAACCAAAATAAACTACAGTTTATAGGCTTTGATTTTTGTGCAACTTAAACAAGTTTATAATCAGAGTTTTTCACCTTTGAACATTGGCTAGCTGTATACAGTCTTTATGCTCTGCTAACCTAACCATTTCAGCATATTTTCCAAAATATCTATGGTCAATTCAAACTTTTTGTTCTTGTCATAAAAGCTATGCTACTATGTCTGATATGGTAAGATGGCCATTGTGATTTCAACAGAAATTTGACTAAATAAATGTTTCTCTGCTGCCATACAGAACAAAAAAAAAAAAAAAAAACTATTTCAAAGGAGATATTTGTAAGTTTTGGTATTGCTACATAGCCAGCATTAGCATTAAAAACTCAGCCGAGAAGAAATATTGTCAGTTTAGCATTAAATTTTATTCCTTTAAAACTCTCTTTATCATATCTTTTTTGCCACTTAAACTAAAAGATGGCTGAAGCACTTGTTAAGCAACAATTGGCACCAGAGAAAACAAAAAAAAACCACAAATAATCCCTTTAAAAAATATAAGATGATTACTTTTTTAGCATTGTGTTAGCACTGAATAAGTAAAGTGCCAATGCATCCTTTGACACTACACCAGTTAGTAAGACATATGGGATATGTAGTTGTTGAATGCTAACAATTTTTCCCGAACTTACTTATTGAAAGAAATGTCAAAATAAAAAACAAACAAAAAAACAGCCGGTCGCACGAACTTTCTGATGTTTTGTTATCGTAGAGAGGCTGCTACAGAAAGGGAGTCAGTTAATACCCCACATCTTACCTTGGGGAAAAAAGAAAATAAGCTATGTTGTGAAAATACTTATGAGGGGGCAGCACTTCAGTGGTGTGCAGGTAGACACCAGGTTTAACCTTGTGAGGCAAATTTTTTTCATGCAAAATAACAGTTGACCACACATTAATGAGCCAACGAACTTTGTGAATAACACAAGTAAACAATGACTGTTTGCCCATTATTCATCTCTATTCATCGTGTTTAACGCCGTCTGTAAAATCTCTCCTTTGCAGAAGGGTGACCATGACAGTGGCTAAGTATAGCCAGCAGCCCATCACTGCATGCGTAGGATGACTAATGGAACAACATAATTGCAGTGGGCTATAAGTATCCACAGGGGGCAACAGTGGGCACAGGGACCTGTGGACTGATGACAGGTGTCCGTTTTGAAGCCTGTTGCAGGAGCGCCGTAGCAATGGCACTCAGGGTTGGTGACAGGGAAGTGAGAGATGCGTATTAATGGGTGTGTGTTAGTGTGTGTTCATGTGTTTGAGTGTGTGTGACGAAGTTGTACAAAGGCATTAGTATGAGTCAGGCGCAACACTTGGGCTGTAGGAGAGAAGAAGGACTGTTAGCATAACTGTGAATATTCATAATTTTAGAAGCGTATCGGTTCACTGCTGCAGTGATTCAGAAGGGGCATCATCACAAATAGTTCTGTCAGACCAGAGCTGTGTGTGTGTGTGTGTGTGTGTGTGTGTGTGTGTGTGTGTGTGTGTGTGTGTGTGTGTGTGTGTGTATAAAACGGAGAGAGAAGCTATAGACCATCCATCATGATGTCATAAAATCTTTAAACTGTCTCATATTTCTCCAGGAACGGTCCGCAGTGTCTTTCCTGATTCTTCTCTGCAGTGTGACACTTAACTGAATTAAACCAACACTGAATCAATACTTTGAGGAAAAACAACTTTGACTCTGTGGCACTATGTATACATAAATAATTTACAGCATATCCCTTTTTTAGAACTTCCTCTCTTTATAATAACACTGAAGTTCTCTGTTTATATTTCTCCTTTCTGTAACTGAGTAGATGTGTAAAGTAAAATGGAAAATGAAAGTACTCAAGTAAAATGCAAGTGCCTCTAAATTGCACTGTACTTTTCACCACTGTGGTTATTTATGTCTTGCAGATATTTTAGTGGACTATTGCTTGGCATGTTTTCATACTGAAAAATGTATTTCAAAATAGTTTTAGTTCTAATAAAAGGCGGCACGGTGGGGCGGTGGTTAACACTGTCACCTCAGAGCAAGAAGACATGCATGTTTAGGTTAAATGGTGACTCTTTAAATGCCCTTTCAATGAGTGTGAACATTAATGGTGGGTTGTCTCTGTTAGACTGGAGACCTGACCAGGGTGTACCCCACCCTCGCCCAATGTCAGCTGGGATTGGCTCCCGTCACCCTGATGGATAAGTGATAATGGATGGATGGATAGTTCTGATTAAACTTGGTCTATTAAGATGGAAAAGGACACATATAGCAGCCAATAAATTGTAAATAATGAATACAAAATATTAAAAAAAAAATAGTTAAGGTTAAAAGTCCCACCCCCCCAAAGGTATCTTCACTTATTCTGGCCCATTATGAACTTGGCTTCAATCACTAACTAATGACAATGATAACAATGTGACGTGTTCAACCCTGAAAGGCACAATATAAACTAACAGCAGAGAGAGGGAGCTGTCAATCAAGAGGAGTCTGTTCACACCTGCAGAGCCTTGAGAAAAAGGTCTTATCAGGAGCAAACGACTGTGGAGTATGAGTACATTGAGGCTTTAGCTATTAGCTGGTGTATTGAATGAGCATGTTGACGAGTTTTAATTGATGTTTAGAGAATATTTTGGTGAAATGAGACTCTCTCTTGGTTGTTTGGAAAGGCTGCACTTGGCTTGCACTGCCATATCTGGCCATCTGAACATGTCACCCAATCTTTCGTTCAGTTTTTAATTCTCATTTTTCTTATAGTAAGTGGGAAAAACTTGCCAGAATAACAGTCCAGTTCCAATGTATCCACTTATCTCCCTCTTTTCTGAGTTGTTGCAACCTCCCAAAACAAGAGCTTTTATCTGTTGCTGAGGCTAAATTTCCTGGCAACATTTGCATATCTTTCAATGAGATATTGAAAGATAGAAAATGTAAATATTTCTCACAGTGGTCAACTATAATCCAAAATCCTGATATTTGTGGGACAACAAGAGGATTCATGCACTTGAAAAGGCTTTGAACGTCACATATTCTGCCTTTTCTGATCTACTTTGACCTCTGTGTGATTCACAGTGTGACTAATGACAGATCGGCATGAGAAGCACTTCATACAAAATGTTATTTTTGTAAAGCACTGTTAGGTAATGTCAGAGGTTTTTGATAAGTGTGTGTGAATAATACCTCTAAAATACTGAGTGCCTTTTCAAGTTTTGTTGGGGATGTTTGGAGCAGATATTTTACACAGGTATTTAAGATGATTTTTGTTCATTTCCAGTTTAACAGTGTTTCCAGACGAGATTTGATAACTTTGGATTCAGGGGTTTGTTTTCTCTTAATCAGATCACATCATTTAAACACAAAGGTGGAGTAATTTTTCAAAGAAAAACTCAAAAACATTAAGATAACAGAAAATATGTAGCATTTTAGGATGTAAAAACTGTTATTTTGTCTTTAAGATTTTGTGCATCCTAACACTTGTTAGGATTTTAATTAAATAGAAACTTTAATTAATTTTCCAGTCCTCTTAAGGCTTTCTATTCCCTCATATAAATGTTCTGAGTGTGGTCTTGACAATGACAATGAAGGTCCACTTTCATCCTCCATTTTCAGATTGTGTTAGAGTGACCACAAGAGGATGAAAGCCTGCATTAATACTGTAATCTCAGCAGCCGGGGGAGGGAGAATACTCGAGCCACATCTCTTCCTTTTCAACTTTTCAGCCTCCTTTATTCAACCAATATCTAAAACCTTTTCAGAAAAGTCCAATCAGACTCAATCAAAAGCAGCCGAGGGACACATTTAGGAAGCTGTTCTGTTGGGGAAGGAGTCCTTACTGACACACACAGCACAGCGGGATATATCGTTTTCTCTTGTGATATGACCTCTTTAACTGCAGGGCCTGTGTATGTGGAAGCAA
Organism: Rachycentron canadum; assembly: GCA_038496675.1. Lineage (NCBI taxonomy): Eukaryota > Metazoa > Chordata > Actinopteri > Carangiformes > Rachycentridae > Rachycentron > Rachycentron canadum. The sequence continues at coordinate 7,428,780 of CM076670.1, read as the reverse complement.
TTTTAAGGAACTAAGAGGACCTGTATCTTTCCAGACTTCACATCAATACGAAAATCAAACTGCCTGAATGTAACCTTTAATTCATAGGGACACTTTTGATTCAAACTTTATTAATACCAGGTCAAATGACGGGAGTTCTCGCTCATTTGTATGGGTGCCCGGTGCGCACAGGACGGTAAAAGCAAAGGCAAAAATCCAACACTTAAAAACTTAAAACCTGGGGCTACACAAAGAGAAAAGGCCAGAAAGAAAATCTGAAATACAGAAGCAACCATCAGCAGCTTCCCCATTTACTGCCACATTACATAACCCCTTTCCAAAACATCCTGAGAATTACCACCTAAAGACATTCCCAGTTAAGAAATTCTTAGGAAACTTTCCTGGAAAGTATGAGGAAATATAGGGGACTACTACTGACAGCAGTTGGTCTTTGTGAAGTGTATTTATCATCTACAGTGGTTTTTCTTTGTGAGTAATATCTTTCAACTGAAAAGTAACTGAAGCACCAGCTGCCGTTTCACCTGTTTATCTGACAGATTTTTCAAAATGGTGGACATTAGCTTCAGGAATGAAACTTGCTTTGTGTTTCTTTGTTGTGCTGCATGATGATGACACAATTCCCGAGCAGTGATGGGGGAAGCCTGCCATATACATGAGTCAGGTTACTGTAACATGTCTGTCTGCGCACCACTTCCAGCACAGAGGACAGACTGCTCAGCGAAGGACTGAACTCTGTCCAACAGCTCTAAGCGTCATGCATGGGCACTCTGCGATCACACTCTTCCCACACAACACAGGGCAGAATGCACCCCCCTACACACACACACACACACACACACACACACACACACACATATACACACATTTGGTCATGCCACCTTCAAAATTAACATGTCATTCCACACGCAACGATCCCAGACTTCATGTAGGTAGGCTTCATAATCACAGCGAGGACTTGCAAAGCAATCAGGCCTCATCTGCATGAAAACCTCCCTGAAAAAAATCAGCATCAGTCATGTCAAGTCACAAAAAAACGCCACTTACAGTAATGTGGCTCTCTCAGATTTAACGAGCAAAACAACAGCAAGGAAGTGGGAACATCACATCTACTCCTACGCAGGCAGGATGGCACTTCAGTTTTAAAGTTATGTAACAGTCCCACAGTGTGAGATTACATTCACTTTGCCCTCAGAGGGGAGACAAGAGATCAGGATACTTAAAATTTAAATGTCTGAGTGGTTAATTGAACACTGCTCTGGCTCATGAAGCTGCATGTCAGGCAAAACACAGGTGCATAAATGACATCAGTTAACCCCCAAAGCCGTAAAACAACAACAAAAAAAGCTCATTTAAATGCATTTTTCCTCCGCATCATTCCTCATGGGTTCTGGATCTGAATAGGTCGAAACATCAGCTGCAGGAAAACTGCTTGAGCAAACGAAGAGTCAAACTTTGGAGGCGTTTTTTTTTTTCTTTCTACACTAAAGAATGCAGCACTAAGATGTTTCCCAAAAAAAACAAACAAAAAAAAATTTTTATTGACTAAACTTGAAAGAAATCCAACTGTCAGTCAACCCAGTGGGAACAAACGCTCCTCTGATAAACCTGTGGCTCATTATAATTACAACACCTCCACTTTTGTGTCTTAAATGCCAGCCTGAAACAATGACATAAGAATCTCTAATTGTTCCTGTGAGGAGAATGAAGTTTTCTCTCTTAATTAAATTAAATCCTTACTTTGGCTGGAGACAGGCTGGATGGTGAGGCACCCTGCAGATTTATGATGGCCCTGATCACTGGCTGATTAATTGGCAGAGCTTGAATGTCAAGAGGACACATATGCATGAATCACTGAGCAGCATTGTTTACCAAGACGTCCCCTGCGGACCGGAAACTACGTTAAACAACAAACGCCAACGCGCTTTGAACTTGAGAATAGACCTTTAAAGGAAGGAGAAAAATGTTAATCCCTGCACGTGCAAACTCTCCAACATCCTCACTTTATGGAGCCTGTGTTAAAAATAAAATAAAATAAAATAAAGCATGACAGGGTTTTTTTTTTTTTCAGGCAGATTTAAGGAGGACTTACCTCGTCTCTGAAGGTGGGGACAGGTGCGGTGCGGTGGTGCGGTGCGGTGCGGTGCGGTGCGGCGCGGTGGTGCGGTGCGGTGCGGTGCGGTGGTGCGGTGCGGTGCGGCGCGTGCTCTGCGGTCTAATTAGGCGTCCGGGAGAGTTGAATGGCTGCGTGCAGAGACGGTGCTGCTGAGCCTCGCAGTCCGAGCACCATGCTGTGGGAACGCGGGCTCGTCAAGAAAATGCGCGCAACACTGGTGACAAGGCGGAGGAGCGCATTTTCTTTCTTTCTTTCTTTTTTTTTTAAATTCTGTCTGAGCTTGTGAAGTGATACGCACAGTCAGTGGAGACACCGTGCATGTGTTTCTGTATGCGTGTGTGTGTGTGTGTGTGTGTGCATGCGCCCCCTCCACCCCCTTCCCGCCTCCCTGACTCTGGCACACACTCACGCTCTCTCTCTCTCTCTCTCTCTCTCTCTCTCTCTCTCACACACACACACACACACATACACACAAAAACCAAATCACATTATGTCACAGAGAAATCTTAAATCTGTCAGTCAGACAGAAGGAAATAACAGAAGAAAGTCTACAATAACATCTAAAAGAATATTATGCAGACATCTCAGCAAAACTTGAAGTCAATTAAAGCAAACTTTTTCACACTAAGGACCCATTAAAGGACCCAATTAGATACAATTTTGCTTTTAGATGTTTTATTACAGAAAGTGAAACCCATGACAAAAATATACATATTTGTGCCATCGTGTTACTTATGGGTGGATTATTGTGAAAATACATTTTCCTCTTTTTTTGTCAGGGACCCTCAAGAACTCCCTTAAAGACTCCTAAGGGTCACCAGACCCCACTTTGAGAACCACTGAATTAAGGAATATGACAGTGATATCAGGAAGTATAAAAACTCCTAAACTCTGACATCATGATGGTGAAGATGATTGTTTACATTTAAAAAAACACAATAAACTCTAATGTTATCAAGTTTGTATCTATTATATCACACAAAGTATTAGGCTGACAGAAACATTATAAAGCTATCATAGGGGATTGTTGCGTATCTTAAAGCCACTAAAAACCACTTGTGTTCTAATGAAACATTAATAAATAAAACATTGTGTTCAGTTGAATCATTTAGCATTTTTCTCATTAATCAGAAGCATCAGACCGTCAGAGCGTCACACAACCTGATCTGGACTTTGACGCACTTTTCAGTGAGCTAATTCTGGATTGCAGCATTCATCATCCAGCATCTTATTTTTTTTTAATATATTTATATATATGTATATATGTGTGTGTGTGTGTATATATATATATATATATATATTAGAGGTGAAGATTTGTTATTCTGCCTCTGCTCACTGGAGGGCGCCACAGGCTGGGTTTACAACTTTACCTCCAAGAGCATCACGAGATGTCGGAGAGTGAAGCATTATATGGCTGAATTTAAAGGACTGAGGCTTTGATGAAGGAAGATTTGGAGACTCATTACTGTTGTTTCATGGCCTTTCTGGATTATTCAGCAAATTTGAACAAACTTTATTTTCAGTGTCTGATTCCACTGAAGGAAATGACACAGATGTGAAGTGGCGTCAAACAGCAGCAAGAACGAAACTAATTAACTAATTAACTTAATAACTTTATATTTTATCAATGAGGTCATAAAGAAAGGAAATATTTTACTGGACTGTGTGATATGTGTTTCTNGTATATATATATATATATATATATATATATATATATATATATATATATATATTAGAGGTGAAGATTTGTTATTCTGCCTCTGCTCACTGGAGGGCGCCACAGGCTGGGTTTACAACTTTACCTCCAAGAGCATCACGAGATGTCGGAGAGTGAAGCATTATATGGCTGAATTTAAAGGACTGAGGCTTTGATGAAGGAAGATTTGGAGACTCATTACTGTTGTTTCATGGCCTTTCTGGATTATTCAGCAAATTTGAACAAACTTTATTTTCAGTGTCTGATTCCACTGAAGGAAATGACACAGATGTGAAGTGGCGTCAAACAGCAGCAAGAACGAAACTAATTAACTAATTAACTTAATAACTTTATATTTTATCAATGAGGTCATAAAGAAAGGAAATATTTTACTGGACTGTGTGATATGTGTTTCTAATAATCTGACCCTCTAATAGGCAGCAAAGACAACAGACACCTCTTATAATGTGGTCCAGTGAGACCCCATCTTTTTTTGTGACATCAGCAATGAATGAATGAATGAATTTGAACATTTTGAGCTTTGTTATTGCATCTTTCTCTCTGCAACTCATCTTCTCCTGTGTACTTTTGTTTGGGGGCACAGGGTAAATATTAGTGCTACTGGTCAATACACTCTTTTAGTTGTTCGTACTGGAACAGACATTTTTTCCTGTATGTGTTAGTCCTTCGAAGCCAAGTCTTTTTCTCAGAGGACATATAGTCGCAGCAGGGAAAGAACACGTGCGAATAATAACATTTTGTTTCATTTTCAGGCTCCAGGCTCACTGTCATACTGTCAATGTCTCGCCAGTGTCATTTCACCAGATGATAACATTACTTGTCTAAATGGAAAATCGCGTCTTTTTTCAATTGCGTTTACACTTTATGGCCAAAAGAGGGTGAACACCGTGCATAGAGGCACTCAGCGGGCTGGCTCCTGCTCACACCTCAGACATGTTAAACCCTCAAATCTCATTAAGGTCTCTGAGGTCTTCTAGGTTAAAGTTGTTGGCAGTCTAGACTGGGCCATTAGGGGGGCTCTGCACTTTGGTGGTTGTGGCCCCTCAATTGTGAAATTTGTTATGAGAAGAGCTCAAGGAAAAGCAAGGCAAAGGGAGTTTAGTGCCGAACATACATCATGAAAGAAACACAAGGTAAATATAAAAGCAAAACAGAGCCCTGACTTGTGCACAATCCAACACCTTTAGAATGCATTGGGACATATCACAAAATATCAAATCCCTGCACGAGGTTCAGAAATCTCCTCAGAGGACTGAAAGCTTTACAGCAGCAGATTAATGCTTTAATACTTTTGGCCATATTATTGTCCTTCAGCAAAAGGTCAGACCTGAACTTGATTCTGGTGTTCACATCCTAATTTCATGCCATGTTATCACATTATTGATCAGATTGAGTTTGAAACATGGTGATGTGCCTCCTAATACACTTCTTCCATTCTTAATTTTTCTATGTGCTGTGTTTGTTGGTGCTTTGCCGGCTCCAGATGTTGTTTGGCGTCTGGCAGTGGACCATTATTGTTGAGCCACGCATCTTAATGTCCACATTCATTCCTCTGCACACTCTTTAATCTAATTAAGTTTGTTTTCTCATTTCTTCCAAGAAGGCTTGTTTTCTTTTCATTTTCATGCCTCTCTGGACTCATTCTTGCAGATGATGTGCGTGACTGTGCAATTCTGCCATTCTGAAGATGATGACACTGACACTTGATGACAATTATACAAATTTTCATGTTTTTCTCTATAATTGTTGTGGAGGTTGTGGTTGGGGAAAATTTGTTGTTTTCTGCTCTTCTTGTTGTTTTGCTATTGGTTATTTGAATGAACAAGAATTGCTGCCTTGTGGTTGTATTCCTCTGCAAATGTCATAATTTAATCATTTATCTTATTTGACATAATTTCAGTCAATATAATTTAATTTAATAAATTCAATTCATATATTTGAGTAAATTAATTTATTAGGTAAATTTGAGCTAATTTGGAATATTTTATTGATTCAAATTAAGAAATGAATTTCACCTAATTTAATTTGTTCACTGATGACCTATTAAATTTGTTTTCCCTAAAACGTGACAAAACTTTGCTCTGTGGTTATTTTCAGACACACAGTGTAGACTCTGCTTCAGATGTTGTGTGGCTCTCAGTGTTTCATTGCTGGGTGTTTGCCACATTCAGACAGCTTCCTCTTCCTCCAGCATCTTTCATATGCCAGATCACTGTGGGCCAGTTCCTCCATCCACTGAGAGGAAACAATGCTAGTGTGGCAATCTGCAGCCACTCGGAAAGCAACAGCACTGGGATAATGTTAATTAATTGGAACCCACACACGCATACACACGAGTTACCTCTCTTTCCTTTTTTGCCCTCTTGCACTTGCACTGTCTCTGTACACATACACACACACAAACACACTCTCATGCCGCCCACAGCCCTTCAGAGTGTGAACTAAAATGGAAGTGATGTGTTGTGGTTTCAACGCTGCGCAAAACATCTCTGACTCACCAAGAGGGAAATGAGCAGGGACACAGGCACTGCTATACTGTCAGTGTGTGTGTTTTTGTGTATGTGTGCATGGAGGAGTGACATGTTACACTCATGTCATACATTGTGTGTACATGCCCCATATCAGACACTGCGGGCTGGACATGGAGACTGGCAGGTGTGTTGCCGTTCAGACCTCTTCGTGTCAACTTGAGAGCTCTTCAGGGAGGCTGAGATTACAGATGGACGACAAGGAGCTGCATAGCAAGAGGTGGCAGCTCGGAAAGGTGTGTGTGTGTGTGTGGTTTCTGTGTGAGAGTGTGCTCATCCATTTTTACATCCTTTGTTCTAGTAGAGGTTGAAGCAGCAGTGGAGAATAACTGTATTTATTTACCCAGGTACTTTATTTTTCTATGTCACTTCTACTTACTTATGAAAATAATATATTGTGTATATTCTTTTTAAACTTTAAATTTTTCTGATCCACACACAAACACACCACCCACACGTGCCAAGACTCTCACATGCATATTTCCCACAATGCCCAAGGGCTGAGCAGCATATGACACCAGGCGGATGAGCTGACTTTAGTCGTCCATGTCCCCTGCACCCTGTTACTCCTCTGTCTGTCTGTTCACTCCCTTCCCCACAGATCAGCCCTCCGTTGCATGGCTCAGTGACATAGTCGTGTTGACACCACGTTCACGTCGCCTGGACTCAGAGACAGAAACAGCTGAGTCACAGAGTCAGGACTCTGTGGTTGGATAACGACAGGGGTGGCCAACAAGCCGGACCCAGGTGGACGGCAGTTTTCATTGAACTAGAATGGGCCGAAAGAATTTAACGACACAACAATAAGTTAATCCTCAGTCTAGTGCTTTTTAGAGCGAGAACTGAGGCCGTCTGCCAGGTGGACAGGATCTGTAAGGAATTTGACCTGTTTAATTCGTAGACTGTGAAAGAAAGAGGATGGAAATTTGTCATTCTCACCAGCACATAAACAACAGGCAGAAGAACAGGTCAAAGGTCAAAACTTAATCCAGCGTTAACCAGTTCATTCTTGACCAGTTCGATGAGACAGTAGAACCGCAAGGTCCCCTTTTCCAGAGCTTTCGACCATCTTCATCAGCAGATACATTTTACTCAGTTGTCATGGAGTTGGACAACATTAGTAGCTGTTCTCATTTTATTCACTTTTGTTGTTTATTATGAAATAAAAGTCATATAATTCACTTGGGTTCCTCTAAAGTCTTTTTCAACTTTTCCAACAAGTTTCTATACATAAACTAAAAGTAAACCAGGATGTCTGATTAATGAATGTGTTCTGAGTCAGAGATCAGCCCACTGACTGTGAATAGTTTAGACAACACAGCAAATGATTTCAAAACATCCCATAATTTTTTAGATTGATTTACTTCATTCTTGGCTGCTGTTGGTTTCAGTCGAAGTAAGAGCAATACAAAAATCAACTTGCAGACACATGAAACTTGTTTCAGACGAAGGGAAATCAATGGTTACCCCCAAAAGAAGAAAATCAATTTAAAACTGAAGTTACGCTTTGGAAAATAATCTGCAGTAAAGGAAACATGGCTTGTTCTCTGTTCTCCTGCTGATAAAGTGGTCTGTAAAGCCAGCAAATCAAATGATAGTTTCTTGGCATTGCATTTATCTAATTTAATTTTGACAATTATGCTTTCATTAAAGTCTTAATAAACCCACAGGTCATTGAGTGGGTGTGTTATATGTCAACCCGTATTCATACAGAGGCCTCCAACCCACAGCTAATGCTATTAATGAATGCTAATGAGGAGAGGGACGCTCTAAATGTCATTTCACAGATGTCTTTCACCGTTTTAAAAGAAAATCTGCAAGAAACTGCATAAATGTGTCACTTTGGTATGGAAATGGTCAATGCTAATGTCACTAATTAAAAGTTTATAATTAATCTAAGTGCCAATAGGTGGAAAGATGCTTTGTTGTGTGTGTGGTTGAAAGAAAAACAGAAGGAGAACGAGTTGAAAGGGACAGCTAGAGCTCCCAGATCAGAGCCCATCCACTGGAGCAGACACTTCATAAAAATGTTTTGACACCAACATCTGTTCGAGACGCCACACGTCAGCTGACGTCTCCTGATCTCCTTGCAGCTGTCGTCTCTCCCTCTCTCTCTCTCTCTCTCTCTCTCTCTCTCGCGTCCACGTTCATCACTGAATTTCACTGTGTCTGAAACACTGAGACGAAGGTGAGATCACACAATACAAACTCCTTGTACCTGAAAATTTGTGACCATCTGAGAACGTCTGTCTGTCAGGCTGCAGATGAGTCTGGAAACTTACACTATGTGTGTGTGCATGGACTGAATTTACACTGTCAGTGAAACTAATCTTTATAATCCATTAGAGATCCTTTATATGAAAAGATGCGTGATATAATCTGTCCATTCCGGTCTTAATATCATATTTTTAAATATACTGTAGGAAATTTGTAGAAATACTATAGGATTTTGATTTCATTACATAATAAATATAATTTATCATCAAATCTAATGTTTTTCTTATAAATCACACAGCACTGAAATGATTGAAAACCTTCCACCCATTTTGTTTCTATGCAGTAGATGCACTGAAACACTCCACCCACAGTTGTCTCCTCTTTGTCTGTGTCATCATATATATATATGTACATAAGGATGGTGCTGCCAGGACCAGCAGGTCATCTTGCAGAAGCTTCTAGACAGAGACAGATGTAGTGGGAAAAAAAGTGTGAATGCAGGAAGGGAGTGAAGGATGTGCGTGTGAAGGCAAAGGAAGGAGGGAGGGAGAATATAGTACCTTTTTTGTGGGGGGATGTGTAAAGCGGGTGGTGACAGGTGTGACGATCACACCTCAGGTTGACTAATCCCTTTTCCGCCATCAGTAAATTAATCTGTTAAACGATGAGAGGCCTGGATGATTGACAGATGGATGGATGCGTACAGGAAATGGGTTTTTGTTGCTTTGCTCCCATAGTTTGGAAGATATTTGAGTTGAAAAATCAAAACGTTTCCTCTTCTGTTGTAAAGCAGCCTTGGCTTCTAAACACTAACCAACAGTGGATGAAAGCGATGACGTTGACCGCACCATTGCAAGATCAAAATTAATTTTTCTAAGCACTTATGACTGTGATTTCATTTTACTCAATAAAGTGGAGCCAAAGCTGCATGAAAACGTATATATCAGTGCCACATCATGCATTAATCTTCCATTTTAAACCTCGATTATTTTTAGCTTTGATGGTCACTTGCAGGCAGCAGAAAAGGCTGTAACCACAAGATATATTTATATATTACCGCCTCAACAATACAATGAATGTGGAAATAGTTGTCTATTTACACATCTAGAAGACATGGAGCTACAGTAGCGTTCAATTAAAGTCCAGTGAAGTGCAATAGCCACTCTCCTTTTAGCTCTGCTTTGGTCTCTATTCACTTATGGAGGTTGGAAATAATGGCAATAAAACAGAACTGTATTTCTATTCACATAGATAAATATATTGATAAAGATATAACTGCAGTTTAAAATTTAGTTGCATTTGATTTTACAATCATGTGTGATTTTATACTTTACTATACATTACAGGTGCGGTCTACTTTAGATAGCCAGCATCTGGAGGTATTTTTTCCAAATTCTTTAGCAGCAACCAGCTGGTCTGGACTTTCACGGACCAAAGATGAGCTCAGCTGGTGTCTCGGTTCATGTGTTGCCAAAATGTTTAGTCTGGATGGGACATAATTGTGGTTTTTGCTGAAAAGATTCTCCCATTTTACTCACTTGTGCTTGAATATTTTATGGTAATTACTCTGAGGTGTCTGTGGGTGAGAAGCAGAGAGAACAACAGGCTGCAGCAGATAACAAGACACCAGATCTCTTCCTCCAAGCTCCCACTGAGCTCACCTGCATGTGAATGTGTGTGTGTAGGTCGGCGTGAGAAAGAGTGCTCAGGGTGTCCCCGTGGACAGTATGAAGCTTTGTCTCTGAGCCCCCCCAGGGAAGAATAGGGTCATATTGAGATTCAAGTTCACCGCCATCAAGGACACAACCGCAGCTGTGATCACCACACACACACACACACACACACACACACACACACACACACACACAC
>CM076670.1:7396441-7417836 GCA_038496675.1 Rachycentron canadum | reverse complement strand
CACACACACACACACACACACACACACACACACACACACACACACACACACACACAGTAATGGCTAAGTATTTGCATATACTGCTGTTCCAATTACCCTCCTGTCTTCCTCCTCTGCTCTTTTATCTGCGGGTGCAGTCAGGGCTGTGTGAGGTTTAATGAGAGTGAGACAGGCCCCTGTCATCACTCTGACACCGCCTGCTGTCGCTTTCTCATTACACTGCTACAGCAAAAAGGAGCAAAAACAAAAAGTCTGCCATGAGGCTAAAGGCGCTGAGCACAAAGTTCACTTTGTAGCTGTAAACGCAACAATAAACATGCTGCTTTCAACAGTCAGATATTATAAACATGTGACGTAATTTGGTGAAATGACTGTGAGGCAACTGTGTGCTCTGTGCATGACAAGGAGGAGAAATACATGCTCTACATTTCCCACCCACTGAAGAATTATATGAAGGCACACTGAGGACAGTCTGACTTAGAAGGAAAATAAAGATGAGTTCCCTTATTTATTTATTTATCTTTCCTGAAGTTAATCTTATTTTACCAGGATCAAAATAAAACTTAAATCCTAACAGGATTTGTTGCTTAAACTGAATTGTTAGCTACACGTGACAGACAGGTGCCCAGAAATACAGACCCAGTCATTTTCAGGGCCCTGCACAGTTACAGGTCTGTTGGCTGATTCCACTCAAACAGAAATGTAAAAATCATTTTTACTTTGACATAAATAAGTATCTCCTTTGCATCATGGTGTAATGGGTGCCAGGGTCACGGGACTCATTACTGCATAGACTGACAGCTCCTGTTAATTAAACCACTCGTACAGGTCAGGTGTAATCAATGCCACTAACAATGGCTCACATCTAGTTGGGCAGTTCCAGAGTCTTTAATGTAATTGGACAGAAGACATGTTTACTTGTCACAACAAGCAAAATACAGAGAAAATTCCTGCATTGGTCTCAGTCGGCCATGCTGGTTGGCAGTATAAACAATACCAGGACCGACTCATCTGAATGCAATGAAGTTGTGGTTAATGTTTAACATGTGTTTAACAGGTTCTCCTGAGCCAATAGGATTGATCCTCTGGGATCATATGTATCTGTTGTAGATTTATAAATGAATAAATGTGTCATCAAGATGATTATGTCCCAACCAAAGTGGATGGATTTTCCAGGATGGAAAAAGGAGGAGAACCACCACAAATTCTTTTTCACATGCTTCAAAATACAAATTTTCAACTCTGTGATACATGTCTGAAAATGTTATCCAGGCCTTTAGATAATTGAAACAGAAAAGAAAAGAGTTATCTTCCCAACTTCAGTCGGCGGCATTTCCTATGCTCTTTGTAGCTCTGTACACCTACACACTCTCTCTTGCTCCGGCCTTGCTTTCTTGCTTGATGTTTGGCACTAATGAATGTTTATGGAGGAGTTTCCACAACCAGCCGATAATAACGGCAGGCACCTGACAGCTTGCTAAACAAATTCAGATGCACATGCAATCATAAAGACATAAAATTCACTGCAGATGAGACAAAAGAAGTTCACAGTACCTCAAATGTGCACCTCATGCATTGTGTATCACATATAGTGTATGCCTTAACGCATACACAGAGGTACACACAGAACTCCTCTCTGCTCAGTGCTTTCAAGCCAACATATAGATTTACCAACATCAGTATGCAAATATATATTCACTATGGACACTGCACAGCTTCGAGTCTCTGACACACACTCACAGGAACATCTCTCATCGATATCGAGCGGGGTTCACTCTGCAGAGAACAAAGTGTTTGTTTTATTTTAGATCACAGCTCCTGTGTGGGCTCAGGGTCAGAGAGTGGTGCACTGCAGAGGGAAGTATGAGGTGGGCTTTGAACTGTGGTCATGGGAGTCTTAGTAAAAACAACAGGGCCGTAGGTGGAGGCTTTAGGTTTGCAGTTGATTCAGCCACTGGAGCCCCTGCAGCCTGATAAAGACGAGGGTTGTGTGTGTGTGTTGTTTTATGTGCATTTTTATTTATTTTTTTATGTGTTGCTGTGTTTCCAGGTGCAGAAATGTGGGATGCCACATCTGTGTGAGAGTCTGAGTGTACCTCCATACATGCAGTTAGGGGAAAGTATAGTGCAGTCAAGGATGTGTGTGCAACTTGTGTGTTTACAGTAGGGGGTGTGATCAGCAATCAGCACAAACATCCGGCACACAAAACACAACTGGCTTGATAGCACTTGATTTTTTAATGTGTTTCCTCTCATTCCCTATCCTTTCCTTGCAACTCATCTTCCATGATCGTCAGTCCCCCTCTCTTTTTATCGTCTTTTTAATCCAAAGCTTTGGTGCGAGGTTTCTCTTTGCATCACTGTCCATCATACTTCACAAACTTGAGCACATTGAAAATAAAAGATGACTGGTGGCCCAAACTTTCATCAGGGATGCCAAAACACATCTGTTGTTTTGATTTGGTGATTTGGAGCTACATAACTTGCATTAGCATTAACAGCTGTTTACTTACCAGTCTGGCCAAGAGGAAGCTTCAGGAAGTTATATAACACCGTCTGAGCAGAGCTGCTTCTTCAGGGCAGGATGGATGCTACAGAATCAGAGTGACATCACAGGTTGCTTTTTCAAAGAAGTTTGATGATGAACTTGCAACATTTTCTCTGGACTTTAATGTAAAAAGTTGTTAATGCTAATACTGTATATGCAGTAATAGCAAAACTAAACAAACAGCTCCTTTAAGCCTTATTTTTTCACAACTCTAAGAACAGACAAGAACGTTATTATTGGACTTTGCATGTCCAAGCCTAAAATTCTTTCTTTATACAAACAAAATGATGAGTAAAATAGAGTTTGAACCAATTTCCTGTGTGATGTCTTTGCAAATTTCCCTAATTCTGCTAGTTTGTTGGTCATCTTGGTCGTCATTAGTTTGTTTTGTTTGAAAGTCAAAATGATTTTGCAGGGTGGACACAAGCTTAGGGACAAAGTGAGAAGTTTGGAAAGACCTGGTGTATCAGTCCCTTTAGGCCTCACTGTGGGGGGTTTCCAGACATGTGCAACTAGAAGGACACAGAGAACCAGGAGGGATTATACTTCCTATTTGTCCTTAGAACTTCTGGGTTACGTTGCCAACTCTGGAAGCAGAAAATAGATGGACAGATGCTGGTACAGCTGTAGTAGTAAATGCTTTTTGCAACTTTAATCCCTTGGAATTATGTCCATATTGGGCAATTCTTGATTTTTGTCCAATGTCCTCCAAATTCTTCCCCAGACTGTCTTCCTGCTTTCTCCCTCAGGTTTTCTCTGGCCAATATTGTTTTCAGCCTTTTCTCTCTGCTGGCCTCTGCATTTGCATACACAGACAGCTTTGAAGGTAGACTCCCCAGTGATGTTGTTTAATTAAGGCTTTTGTGAATTTGTGCATGTCACTTTGTGAGTCAAGGTAAATATTTTCGAGAAACTGCGTTTTACTGTGATGCCTTTGCGAGCGTGTGCAGAAGCACTTGTTTATTTCATGTTTATGCAGAGCTCATTTAGATCCTCTCTTCCTCCCTGAGGCATGTCTCCACATCCTAAATGTGCACACACACAGGAGAGAGAGAGAGAGAGAAAGAGAGAGAGATACGGGCTAATTAAGTCTGAAATAAGACCTGACCTCACTGGCTTATGTGAACAAAAACAACAACAACAAATAACATCGGCTGATGGCTGTCCATCCATCTGTCCAGCCGTCTGCCCCTCCAGCTAAAACATGATCACAGTCCTGGCCATCCACCATGTGAGATCAGAGCTGACTGAAGTGCGCTCAACATGGAGAGTCAGGTTTTCCTCTCCTCGCCAGATCACATCACCATTTCATCATTTCTTTCCTTCATCTGTTCAGCCCCTCTGCCCAACCATCTCCCTGTGTGAGAGCCTGCATTGTGCCCAGAGACAGACAAGGAAATTGTTTTCATGGCGTTGAAAAAAAATACAAAATTGACAGGAGAGGTGCTTGAATATCTGAGGTGCAGACACAAGAGCCATTACATCGTACACAACAAATCTACTACTAGGAAAATAGATACAAAACTTAACACAACTAATATTTCAAGATGGGTTCATCAAGTTTTTTTTTTTTCTGGAAACACTGATAACAAAAAAAAAAAAAGAAGAAGAAAAAAGAAATTGAAGTTTTACCCTCGCAAATGCTTACCTGAGGCAGCTCTGGAGACAAAAATGACCTGAACACTTTCCTAATGGAGCAGAAACAAAGGTTCGGTTTTGTTTGTCAAAAAAAAAAAAAATAGTACTATATTATTGTTATGTCCCACCCTTGGTTGACCTTGTGGAGCAAAAACACTCCACCAGTGACCCAACGTGAACCGATAAGGCACCTCTAAAACGACACAGTCCATAATTTATTCAACACAAATAAATACGACCAGGATGGAAAATCAAGACTACAGAAAACAATTAAATCAGATGACAAACAAAACAACAAGGCTGAGCAGCAGCAAGCACAGCAGCCCCCACGTGAGGAGCCTCAGCCCCCTTATGAAGCTGGCGCCAGAGGTTTTAAAGCCTTCCTACCCCGGCCAGGTGTAGCTTGTTGATGATCAGGAGAAGCCAGGGTGGAGCTACAAGGAGACAGAAACATATGGGGCCAGAAGAATTATGTAAGATAAACATTGATATTTGATAATTCCACCACAACTCACTTTTTCCTTTGATATGGAGACAAAGTGTCCATGCCAAAAGCTGAGTCATTCCATCTTTTTAAATTTTTTTGCTATTGTTTTTATGTCAACAATGAGCCACTTACGTCCTGCAATCATCAGCGTGTTCCCACCTTCATGCCCACAGCTTCATGCACACACTCTCCCACTGCCTTCATTAGCTCCCTTCCTGTATACAGTATATACAAACCCTTCAGCCATTATTTCCTGCTACAGTTTACAGTTTGTCCCATCCAAGAATCATAATTTTATCCCTCTTGTCTTGTCATCCTGCCTTTTCTCTTGGACTTTACCTCTTCTGCATCTTTTACTGACAAAGACTTCGATTTAAGCAATAAACCAGAGTTCAGTTCATTTGTTTGTATGTTTTATTGATAAAACTGTAAAAATACATATCTTATGCAGTATAGAAATGGTTAACACAACCACTCATTCACTTCACATATTTAATGTTTGACGCACAAAGAAATGTTTTAAGATGATAAAAACTTATAAGTTTCACTTAACTCAGAGGCAAAAACTAAGATTATTGTAACTCAGCTGAACTCAAACAATCAGCCAACCTGATTATCTATAATTTATTAGTTAATAAAAACTTATTTTGCTTCAACATTTCTTTCATTATTTCTGCCTCAGAGAAACAAGTGTAAAACTATAAACTCTCTCTCTTTGCAGAGGAGAGATTGAAAGCAAGAAAAATGTCAGATTTGATGTCAGTGGCACCTCTGAGCCGAGCGGAGCGGTTATTCAGAGATGGGATGAGCGCACATTATCAGGGATAAGCTGCTCTAACAGCCCACCCTGCCAGCCTCCTGCGCTCCTGCATTGTTCCAACGCGCTCTGACTCACAAAAGGCAAAAAAAAAAAAAAACATTGAAACCTCAGGGCCACGTTGCCTCCTTGGTTTCTGTGACTCACAAAGCTGGACCACATTTAGCCCGCAACATCCGCCGCCAACACAGCCTGACAAAAGAGCCGGAGAGCTGCGTGCATCCTCCTGCTGGTGTTAAAGCTGAACTGAAAGTAATACAGGGGGAGGGGGGCTGATAGCTGAAGTAGACACTGAGATATTATGAAAAGATACATGACATTATGCAGAGACGCCTCAGGAAACAGTACTTATAAAAGGATCAGTGGCAAGTTTGCCTTGATTACAGTTTAAGAGATTTGTTCTCTGTCTCCTAGAGAATGAATATCCAGAAATGACTTCTTTTAGAGTGATGGATTTATGACTTTTTAAAATCAGTTTTAATCTTGTCTTCCACTTTTTTTTCCTGGAGTGAAAGCTTCATTTAAAAAAAAAAAAAAAAAATCCAATCTCATCTCAAATCCAGTCTTTAGAGAGTTGAGACCATCAGCATCCATCTCAAGTCTGAAGTCAAGTCATTGAGGGTAGATCCAAGTCAAGTCTCTAGTCTCCATAAAGAAAGACAACATATCAGTCTTTCGTGTCTCTGACTTGAATGGTATTATACTTCAAGTCAAAATCAGTGTTTATGAAGTCAACCCATCAGTAAGTCTATGGTCAGATTAGTCAAGTCCATCAAATCTCAAGTTCTGATTTTTGTATCAAATCTTTTTGGGCAAGTCAGTCTCAAGTCTCAAGTCAAGTTACTGAGGGCCCGTCCAAGTCTTTCATGTCTCTGAATGAGATTTGTAAGGTTTTAATCTCAGAGTTAAAATAAGTCTTTCAAATGTTCAGTAAGTCAAGGGTCAAGTCCACCACATCTCAAGTCCTCATTTTTGTGTCAAGTCTATGAAGATCAAATCTTTTGAGACAAACTGGCAGCAGGGCCAAGTCGTTCAGGTCTCTGAATGAGCGGTCCAGTGTTTAAATGGTCAAGTCCACGGATCCATTCATGTTTATTAGCAACAAAACGCCAACAAGCCATTTCACTGTGACAACGCTGTCCTGCATTTTGTTTTTAATTCTGTCAGATGACTGAAAAGTGAGGATGTTACTTATTCATAAGGTGGCTAAAATCACCCTGCGACTATTAGAGTTGGTGTTAAAGTATAAACAAAATTAACCCTGGGACCATGATTTCATTCTGTGATTACAGCAACGTGAGCCAACAAGCTGGAACACATAGAGCCTGGAAATGCACTTTCTCCTCCGTGATGAATAGGTGCCTGACATTTTAGGCCCAATCATAGTGCAATCAAGGCAAAGCACTTGAGCTTAGCTATGACAATTCACTGCCTGCAATTTACCCACAGCTCCACTTGTGCATTTCCAAATGAATAATCCCATGAATTGCTGCAGAGAACAACATGTGCATAACACATAAACACATGGTTATGGAAATAATGAAATTTATTGTGGTGGAGTGGTTAGGCTTGAATTTCCCTTTAGTGGGAGTTCCCATGTGTGTTTGTTGCATTGTTGGTGTTTGAGGTCTCATTTTGGTTTTTGTGTCACAAGGGAATTTGTTTGTGTCTTTGAGGCTCTTGTGTGCATTTTTAAAAGCCTATTTACACATTAACTAGAGATGTAATTTATTTGCGAGCATGACGCAGGTTTGTGTGTTTGCTTGTGTGTAATTAGGGAGTTTAATGTGATCTTGGATCACACCTCGAAACTCTGAGCAGTTTATTCCACACCCTTATATTCCTGTAAAGCAGGATATATTGCAACTTGCATGTTGACATGCCTTTGAACAACAAGCCAAGCAAATAAAAGGATTAGAAATCAATCCAACTGTATAATATTGACAAATGTTTATGTACAAAATAATTTGTTTTACCAATAATCACAGATGTGCTACACTTTGTGCAACAAAGAAAAATTAGCATTCACTTACCTTAACTACAGGGCTTCACTAGTTACCTTATGACACCCTTGTATCATGTAGCACCAAGTCAAACACTGCGACAAGTGTTACCATAGTGTTACCATAAGTCAGCAACAGGTTCACTTCCAAGTTGTTTAGAGATGTTTTGCGCTCTCCAAGAATATTGAAACCCTGCATGCAGCTTGTTCATGATCGGTGTGGTAACTGATTACTACATGCACCATGCCGTCTTATCTTTATTTCGTGTCTGTTATTTCCTGAACAGTGAATATGAGCAGGAGGCAAACCATAGCATTCACTCCTGCTTCACAGATTTTGGAGCACTGTCTGTAATATGTTTTTCTAAAAACAGGAGTCCACAGCCGTGCCGGTGGCTCTGGGAGGTTGTACTTAGCTGCTGTGGTGATTTGAGATAAATGCTAATATTCGTATGCCTGGATGCTCAAAATGATAAGCCAAATATGCATTAGAAAAAGAGTCACGATGTCACCAAAGTGATAATAATTCATCCCGAGGAGGACTATGTTTTTATACCATACCATTTGATAAGTGCTGAGATATTTCAGCCTGGATAAAAGTGCCTAAACAGTCAATAACTAACTAAATGGACCATTATATATTTATTATTTATTTTCTTTTTAAATTTAAAGTCTGTGTGTGCAGCACTTTAGTCGTGTCAGTTTGTATTCGGAGAAAGTAAAATGAAAAAGGTTATTATGTTACATTACTGTAATTATGATGCTGCTGCTTATGATTAGCCACAATTATAAGGAGGATAATAGCAATAAGAGAAGGGTAGCAAAGATGTGAAAAGAAACACGGCGAGGTGCTGAGGCAGTCGGTCCAAAGGGCCACCTCACAGCGGGTCATAATGGCAGAGAGGCGGAGGAGGGCACAGCATCGTGATTGCTTCAATCACAGTCATATCAAACCCACTGCTTTGCATTTTGTTTTTGTCCCTGTGAGAAGCAATTTGTTCATTCATTTAGACAGACGTGCTGGATGGAGGCAATTTCAAACAACTGATTGCAGGCTGAAATGTCTGGTTTGGGTCTTGAGGGAAATAGAAACTATTCAGAATCAGAATCTTAATTGAGCAACTGTCTCTGCATGTTACATATCACTGTTGATGAAGTGTGTGTGTGTCTGAGTGGATTTCTCTAATATTCAGAATAATTCAAGTCTGTGCATATTTGAATAAATCTGCACCGAGTAGAGAAATGGCAGTAACAAACACGCATTCGGCCCCAGATGAATTGAAATCATTCAAACTTTATTTGTCACGTTCACCACCCATCATTACAAAGCTTTGCGGCCCCTAGCACTGATTGTCGCTAGCCATTTGTTCCGAGCCCCCTAACACACCCATGCGCTTCCTCTGAATCACAAAAACTCTCGTACTTCTCGGTTCACAGAGCTCATAAGCAGAGGAAATAAACAAGTGGATCAAAGAAAACACAGTCAAAGTAATATCAAGTTTGCCATTTTCATCCAGTGATGATGAACTGATTCTTTTTTACCTCCCTGCAACATAAAGGCTCAGCAGAGACCCCCCCCCCAAAAAAAAAAAAACGTTATGACACCACAAGTAAGAGGCCCAGTTTCATTTTCTAGTAAAACAAAAATATAACATAAAATATAACAGTTCTACAAATGCCACTCCGAAAGAGAAGAAGGGGCAACTAATGTGGAGACGATGAGAATTTACTGTTTTTACAGCTTCTCTGGCATTTTCAAAGAGGAATAGCAGACTCTTAGACATGACAGCATGACCATTACTGAAACTCTCTCACAAGAAGCAGAACAGCCAGGCGAACAAGTCGTACAATCAAAAGAGCACTTAGAAAGACTCACAGCCAGGGAGAGATGGATCATAAATGAACAGTTGAGGGGAAATAAAGACATATTGTTTAGCTGGCTCCCTGTAAAATACAGACATGGGAGAAAAAGCATTTGCAAATATTTTGATCTACTACAGGAATGTGTTTGAGCATTTGTTTATTACTCTTTACTCACTATACTGTATGAGTACCAACAGTATCATAATATATCAGCTGTGCTCAATAAACATCAGGTTAAAGATTATTAATCATTTTAGGTTCTGTGCCAGTGGTTGTAGAGACCCAATGTGTTCAAAATAAACTGAATAAATTAGACATAGACAAATAATCATGAAAAAATATAAACAAACTAGACAATAAATCTTAAGCTAGACTCAATGCAATGAAAAGTTGTTTCTTCCTGCTTATGCTCACATTAACAGAGTTGATTTCTCATCATTTTCAGTTTTTATTCCAAAATGTCCCTTTTTTAAAATTATGACGCAGACCTAGGCAACAGCCAATCACATAACTGTGCTGGCATTATAAAATAAAACAGTCACTGAGGGAAAAATGGTGTTGTGCTATAAAAACAAATTGAAAAAAGACATTGTGTTGTAGAAACTGTTGAAACAATCAAACAAATTGACCTAAAATAAAACTTATTGTTCACAAATTATTGTGAAAATAACAAAAAACAAAAACCCATAGCTTGGATTACTCACAATTTCATGGCTATATAGATTGTTTGTATTTACTCTCATGATCATACATTTCATCATTTCTTATTCATTAATTTAATATGTAACACTTTGGGGCATCATAGACGCTTGATGAATGACAAACACAAACACTACAGTGTTTTCTTGTTATTTTACAGCATATTCACATGATCAAATTGATTCAAATACAACTAAGGATGAGCATCAGCAGTGAACTGATAAGTTTAACAACAGTCTGTATTTTTATTGCTGTCAGTAAATCCCATTAAAAGACCAACACATGCATTGAATTAACAAGGATATTAACAAGGATAATCTGTGTCGTCAAAGCCTGAGATACTTTACTCCATTGTTTCCCAAAAACAATTAAAAAATGAATTCATTACAATAAACATGGGTATTGCATTATATTGCATTTACATACCATCCTGCTGGCATGAACGCTAACTTGACAAACAAATGCGTAGTCATCCTCTGCTGGAAATAGTTCCTAGCAAATGCACTGTTTACATATTTTTGAATAACATTTGTTAAAATCAACATTGCCCAGTTGTTTTAGGAAATTACTGGGAATTTTTTAAAACTTGACACCGAATATTTGAGAGCGATTTGTTTTTGGTAGGAAGCAGTGTGCTTGAGGGTTAGTGCAGCTGACAGGGTGGGGAAGGTGGCAGACAGCCTTCCACATTGTTGGTTTTGCTATTTTCATGGGATTTCTTGACAGAAAGAAAAACACACAAAAATGCCAGTCTTATCCTTTAAAGTTAGCAGATCCAAAGTGTGTAGTTTTTACAGTGTATGAGCCTTGGACAAAATATTACACACATCCAAACACAAATATCTTTAAATAAATAAAAACTACTGTGCATCATGCTTTCAAAGCTGAGGTTCCCCCAGTAAGTTCAGATAAGCACACTTTGAATTCAGCTATTCATAGCCACTTCATAAAACATTGTATCCTCTGCTCACGTCTGTTTTTCAACCCGCTTTTTATTCCTGTCGGAGCAGCAGCGGTTTGTGTGTTTTTCATTATTGTAAGCTACAGTGCAACAGGCTCCAACCACAAAAGCATCTTGTGGTTGAGCACTTAAACACTGCAGAATTAAAGATTAATTTTAAAGCGACTACACGTGTTTCTATGTGTGGTTTTCAGAAGTGGTCTTTGTAGTTTTGCATTATGTAAAACTCTGCTGTTGCCTGAAGTGTGTGCTGAACATAGGATGGTCCACTTATAAGATGGCAAAGCCCATTTTTATCCAGTGATCCATGAAAAAAAAAAAAAAAAACAGTTAAAAATACAGCAATGGGACTCTTAAAGTCCCGATAATAAATAATACATAGTTTTAATAAATCACACACACATGATTTCCTTTTGTTACCATGCCAACTTGGCTGACCATGAAAAAAAGAAAATACAACACAAAGAACAGAGAGCCCCTTCTCGGCTCACTTGCACACTCACATAAACATACCCAGACAGCCTTCCTCCACCCCCCAGTTACTTTGCAGTACCCTGCTGATCACTGGAGGAATAAAAGAACATAAATGACATGTTAAATATGAGCAAAATGCATTAAAAATGGATCACAGCTGAGATAAGTGATGACATTTTAGATCGCAGCCAACCCAGCTGGACCACGAGCCTTAAGAGGCTTTAAGCATTCGCCATGATTGCTCTCACTTTGTCCTCATGCACTTCTGGGTTCAAATGAGTAGTTTCTGCCTAGTCCAACATGTTCTTAATGGAAACATACGACCATGTAACCCAAGCGCATGGGCCATAGGAGGGCTGTGAGATGAGATGATTAAATATTCAAACACTGCAACCCACAGGCTTCAAATCTTTGTCTTGTCAAGTTGTTTTATGCGTTTGCTTGTGCCAGTATGATGGGGTTGCTGGTAGGTTATTAAATTAGTGCCTTTCATGAAGGCCTGGAGATCTTAGTGCAATAACACCCAAGATTAAAAAGAAAAATTCCACATCCAGAAATCTTGCCTCCAACGCACAGATTCTACAATGCAAGATGCAATCTCAGCTGGTGGTCTGAGGGAGACAGCAATCAGACGTGAACCAAACAAGATCTAATGGCTCCTCTCTGGACTGAGGGCTTGATCAGAGGCTAGCAGTGGGCATGAGAGGATGGAGGATAGACAGAAGGAAAACAGGGAAGCCAGAGGTCGGCTGAAGGCTGAAGAGACACAGACAGAATGTGTGAGTTCTTCCTCTCTTTGAGTCTTGCTCATAATGAATGGCCAAATTGAGTATCCATCAGTTTTTAGGCTTACCCTCT
Source organism: Rachycentron canadum (assembly GCA_038496675.1). Taxonomy (NCBI): domain Eukaryota; kingdom Metazoa; phylum Chordata; class Actinopteri; order Carangiformes; family Rachycentridae; genus Rachycentron; species Rachycentron canadum. Next base: position 7,405,489 of record CM076670.1, on the reverse strand, counting down.
GGTTAAGGTCTCTCTATTTCTCTCTGTATCTTTTAACCACCCCTTCTCTTGCCAATGCTTCAGGATCTAGAGTTTATAAGAGAAGAAGGAGAGAAGAGTTGTTTATTGTGCTGTTGTAATAATGGTTGGGGGTGATCTCAATGTCTGTCTGGCCTCTTAGGAGGCTCTTTGGAGACCTGACAGCTGATCCCTTTACGTCATTATGTCTCTCTCAAGGACTTTAAGTGGCATATGTTAGTGAGAGAGAGCAAACGAGAGTTCGAGAAAGAGAGAATGAAAGCAAGCAACATGATACTATACTAGTGTGATACACACAAAGCCCACTCTGTGCCTCAGAATAGGCCTGATATCGCCACTTCCCTATTGAGTCTGGTTGCACATAACAGATTTGCTTCAAAGAACCACTTTCCCCTAAATCCCTCTCCCATCCACCTTGGTCAGGCGTGACGAGGTGTACAACTGAGCAAAGTCCCAGAGTGGATTTCAACCAGCATTGTGTCTCCAATACTGCGGACTGGAGAGGGAAGAGATTAAAGTTCAGGTACAGATATGTCTTACCCATATTCCTTTCTGTTTCTTCATTTATTTAAAACCCAGATTCTATCTGGAGGGGACAAGAGAGACAATGATTCAAGAACAACCCAGACTTTTCCCAAGGACACCCTTGTTTCCAAAACCCCCCACCCGCCAATCACTCTCTTGTGGATCAGGATGGGTAGAACGATGCAGTCTGTTGGGCCCTGACATTATATTCAAGTCTGTTTTCCAATCTATGAGGCCTAGGTCTGTGAGGATTTAGACCTTATCTTTGTCGTCCAACCTTGAGTTCCTGCAGCAGGCTTTGAGGTAGAGGTGGACCCCGTTGCTGCAGGAGCTTGTTGATTGCGGTGCACTTGATGTCGAGGCAGGACTGTGCGTATGGGCTGCTGAAGGGTATGTGACTGCTGTGGAGACCGTAGTTGGTAGTTTCGACGGTAGCGCAGTGACTGGGAACGTAGGAGAACCCGTGTGTACTGGACTTCTGGCATGATGAGCTTGAGGCAGAGCTCTTGGGCCTGGCTCGAGAACCCTCGGCTGAGATTTACTGGTAGATCGTAGCCTACAATGTCTACTTTTCCACTCGGCTGCCAGGGCCGGAGATCCTTGTTTTTGATCTGTGATGCTGAGCGGAGAAGTGGCATCTGCTCACCGAAGCAGCTTCTCATGAGCCTCTCCTGGGCTCGTCGAAGGAGTCGCACCTCCCTCGCCACACAGGCAGGACCCAGAGCTGACAGCTGACGCCACAGTGAGGCATTGAAGTGGTCATAGAGACGTGCATCTAAGGAATTCCAGGCACGGATCTTTGTAGGAAGGCCCGGTGTCAGGCTCCGTTTTGAGCTCAGGGTCCGCATGTTGAGCTTAACATACAGAATGTCATCCAGATCCCAGGAGAGGAGATGGCGAAGGAGAACCAGTGACTCATCAAAGTATTCAGCAATCATGACCAGGGAGAAAACTCGATCAACCTCTGCAACAAAGGCCCGGGCATATGCCAGATCTGTTGCTGGTCGATCTTTGTCTCCACCCAAGTCAAAGGTCAAGGTGTTGCGTGCATACATGGAGTCCTTTTCATCTGGCCGGTAGTAACGCCACGGTTCATCTAAGAAAGCCTCCAGGGAGCCATTGGGGACCCTCTTGAAGCTCTGACAATACTGGTTGTAGTAACTGAACAAGGATTCAAACATGGAACCAGGCTCTCTCAGTATTGTGACATATATCGTGTCGTTCGGCATCAGGCGCTGCATCTCCGCCTTGTTGAAGCGCATGTGGCTGGTGATGATGTTTGTTGGCAGCGTGTGCGGATGGACAAAGTGTGAGGTGAAGGAGCGTGGATAGCAGAACTGGTGGCTGCAGGCCTGTACAGGCAATGCCACCGTCAGGTTGTTCCGCTCTGCAAAACGGAAAAGCAGGTTCTGCATGGTGGTGCTGGCTGTTTTGTGGGTCTTAAGGAAGGCCACATTGGTATGTTTGGGTTTCAAGCCTGGGGCAGGGTGGGAACGGAGGGCAGGGCAGCCAATGTTGAAAGCCTCCATGGTCCTGGAGAAAGGAGAAGAAAATATAATCACTTATTTGAAGCTCCATTAACTCCAGTAAAAGGAACAGCTCCTCCAACGAAAATCACGACATTAGAGACATAAGTGCACAGACACCGGACAGATAATGGAAGAGACTGAGGTGTGCAACAGGAAAGTAAAAATGAGAGAACATTTGGGGAATTGAAATGAGAGGAGATGGAGAAAAGTGGAGAGACAATGAAGTAGGATAAAGCCACTTCAGGACATAATATCAGAAACTGAAAGCCAGATAATCTAATGAGTGTCTGCACTGCACTGTGTGAGTCGGTGTCAGTCTATCAATTATTCATTTTCTTTGGAATTATAGTGTGATACTATATTGTGTTATCCTTTATGAAATTCTGATATCCAAATAATAATCCCCGGTTTATTGTTACTTAAAAGGAACCGATTTTAACCAACTTTACCATAGAAAAAAGGCCAAAAATAAAATCAAAGAAAAGTCTGATCATGTGTAGTACTGGTTGCATACGTAATTGATACTGTGCAAGTATTGCAGCATGTGGTGTTCACTGCAGCCCAGACTAGAGTCTAGAGATTTTGAAAAGGTGTGGAAACGATAAGTGAATAGCAGAGAGACGGGGGGCAAAGCAAAAATGTTCAACAAAGTAAGACAGCAAAGACAGGAATTGGGAAAAGGTTTTGTGAGCAAAACGTTATGGGTATGAGAACAGAACACAGGCCTGTCAAAGACCTGCCACCCTCTACTTTATTAATTGGTCTCTCGACCAACTTGGCAGTTCATTGGCACTCAACGTCTCCAGATCTGAGTATTGTAATGAGCCAGTCCTTCTACTAATTTGACTTAAATAGAGAAAAAGAGCTGCCATTGTCAGATTTTTCATTGTAATTAGCACCATATGGGCTCACAGAGATAGAGGGTATCAAATGTAAGTAAGTGTGTGTTTGCATATGTGTGGGTGTGTTTCAATCACTCACCAGTTGAAGTGGCCCCCATGGTGCAGCAGAAGACTGACAGTACTGATGGCAATGAACACCAGGAATATCTTCTTCTGCGACATCTCTCTCTTCTTCACTGGGACTGTGGGAGGCAGAAGAAGAATGGCGAGAATGAGGTGAGAACAAGGTAGACTAGGAGAAGCACGTCGACGAGGGCAGGTGGAAGTATAATGAGAAAGCAAAAAAATGAGGATGAGGTGGAGAGAGAGTGCCGGCGAAAATGGACAACAGTGAACCAGGGAACAAGGGGAGAGAATGAGAGGGAGGTTCAGAGGGAGAAAAGATGAAAGGAAGCAGAAATGAGGATCGAAAGGACAGGAAGAAAAGGGTAGAGAGAAAGCCAGCATGAAGCAAGAAGAGATGGACACAGACTAAAGGATTTATTCAGAAAAATAATTGCTGAGATCCATTAGCAGAAGAGGGTAGTGTGGCTTGGCTTTAGTCACTCTTTAATAATACAGCGAATGATACCTTTTATTACTTCCATCACTACATAAGTCACATTCACTGTTACACCCTTTTATAATCTCTTAACTCAAACCCTGGACAGATGGCTCTGTACATTAGGTGCCGTCAGTAATGAGGGACATGCATATATGAAAATCCAAACAGCACTTCACACTGAGAGCGATCCATGGCAGTAACTCCCTATGTCACCTGACCCACACAACTGAACTGCTATGACAGGACTGGAACCTGGGAAGGAATCCAAACCTCACCCGATGGAACCACATTTGCATAACAATAGCGAAGGTCTCTCTCCTTGATTACACTGTCCTGTCACCGTCACTGTACACATGCCAGCAGACAAGGACTCCTGTTACTTCTGTGTTTGATTTTTTTTTTTTTTTTTTTTTTTTTTTAAGGCTGTAACTAATTAGTTTCATTTTCTCTGATAAATCAAGTTATTAGACCCAAAAATGTCCAAAAATAATGAAAAACTGCAGTCACTGTTTCCCAGTGGTTAAGGTGACAAATTTAAATTACTTGTTTTCTTCAATCAAGAGTCCAAAAGCCCAACAGTAATCAATTCACAATGATATGAAACAAGGAAAAACAGCAAATCCTTATATTTAAGAGGCTGGAAACAGCAAATTTTGGCATTTTTCTCTTAATATTAAGTCAAACTATTAATCAATTATCTAATTATTTGGCCAAAGGCTTTCTGTCAATTGATTAATCATTCCAAAACTAGTTCAGTTATATTCTTAACTTCCTGCCCAAAAATGGAAATCTGGGTGCTGCATAAACAGATAAAAACTAAAAAAAGCACAGTAAACAACAAAGTATGTAAAAGGAAGAGCTCATAAATAGGGATGAGATCATTTCATGTGCTAATTAAGCTACTGTGGTGGAGAACACTGAGGCCCTGGTTCAAATAAAATCAAGATACATTTCCCAAATAGTAATTATACATTCAGTGAGGAACTGACAGCTGACCTCATGTTGCGTTGGAGTGAATCAAGAGAGAAACGTGATTGCTGACATTCTTCTTCCTTTTTTTTTTTTTTTTTTTTGAACAGCTGGGTCTGTGCTGCTCCAGTGCCTGTGCACGATAGTATTGTGCGTGAACACACACACATGTGCAGACGCACACAGAGGCACAAAAACACTGAGCCTGCTCTGATTCTAAAACAGGCACTAATGCTCTCACACTAATTGATGCCCTGAATGTTGTAGACACGCATTTCGATTAGTTTTTTATAGGTTTGTCTTCTGTCGGTGATGTCGATGCAGCCCGTCTGTCCTCTGCCCCGCTGATGACCAAACTGTCTGACAACAGCTGAATGTTATCATTTTACTTTGATGCAGCTTTATTGCAAAAGGAAAGTCTGTTGAGTTGAGTCAGTTGCACATTTTGCCATTTTGGAGCTTACCGGTATAGCCAGCATCATTAAGTGCCTTGCTTTAGGGCACCTCGACAGATGTTGAGAGGAGGGAGGCCATTACTTATTCATAACCCCAATGTACTCAGCCATTTTGGGACTTGTTCAAACCCAAATCTCTGATCTACAGCTGACCCTTTTTTAGTGTCTCTCCCACAGGAGAGTGGGCAGTCTGCTCCTCCAGTGTAAGTCTGAGGGATACAACAACCCGGCAAGGACAACAGCTGTGCATTAGGGCTGCGACTACAGATTATCTTCATTACCAATTCATTTGCTGATAAATTTTCTGATTAGTTTAAAGTCTAAAAATGCAGGACACGGTAAAAAATTATTTGCTGTTATTTTTATATTACCTTATATTAATTTAGATATAATTGTTGCCAGGGAAACAGAAAACACCAGAGACATGACATCAGCACAAGAAATAGGAAAGTCAGACTTCTCCACAAGACAACACAGCCAATTGTCCATCATATTTCAATCTTATTTCAGAGTGTGAAATAGCTCACCCACCAAGCTTTTAAAAGACAGTTCAGCTCTCGGTGCCAGGTTGTGATCTGTGACCAATGTTTTCTTTTATATGTAAAATATGGTTTTGACAGATGGTTAGAAATTCCAACATTTTAGGAGAGGAAGATGTGATGAAAACAACTCACAGCACTTTCAAGGTTGGGAAAAGGTTCCTTCATCCTCTAATAAATAGGTTTCCTCTCTCCTTTACATTGTTCCTGTTTTGTCAAAGCCTGAGCAGTCAGAGATATTCGTGTTCACATCTTCCTCCCTTCAGAAGAAGCCAATTGCTGCCATGTACAGCACAAAAAACAACCTCCACTGACTTGACAATTGCCTGAGCTAGATAATCCGTCGCATTTAACATGACACTTTAATGTTGTTCTGCCGCAGTTTCTGCTTTATTTCTTTCTAACTTTGCCCAAGTCTAGTTTTTTCATACCTGTTTCGACGTCAGATCACCCTCTCCTTGCTGTCAATCACTTAGCACCCCAAGGAACAGATACAAGCCTCAGTCATGGTGCACTCTCAAAAGCATCTAATTTTATTGTCAGATTGGTATCTGAACACACCCTGCAAGGCGTGTTCAGAACAAGGTGAGGGTTATATACAAACAAAAGGGAAATTTGTTCTGCATGGACCAACAAAGAAACTTTAGGAGTCCAGTTAATAAAAAGATGATATGGCTGTTTGTATGGAGTGCAAATACAAAGCTATAAATATCTAACATACAAAGATACAGAAAATTTGATTTGTGTTCAACCTGAATGTACCTTGAAGCAAAACTATGTAGCTTCTGCTAAACACATAGAGGTCTGTTTACTGGTCCATCATGAATCCAACAACATGAGACCAATAGGACTGCAATGCTTAGAGCAGCGTACAAGTAGAGCAGCCAGTAAGTCATTGATATTTTACCAGTTGAACCAGTTTATTGCTTATGAATTACAAATATATTATTTGTTCCATCAGTTAAGAGTAGAGACATAAAACTATATGCAGGAAATTGGCTATTTCTTTTCCACTGCATTTTCCACTGATTTTGGGGGTGTCTTTCACTTTCTCTTTACTCCAAAATAAAAAAGTTTATAATCTGGATGAACTGCTGCCTTGTTTACCACCTGCCTGTTTGTCATCATTCGTGTACCATCAGATTTTGTTGCAGTGATACCACAGCGTTTGCAGATCTTATTTTGGTGACTACAGTGTTCTTACAACCTAAAGATATGATGACCAAAACAAAATTAGAAGGAACAAATTATTATAAACCATTTTTTCTTTAAATGTCAACAAGAAACGGCCACATGAAGTGGAACAGGATGAGCTTCTCATCACTAAGGAATATCACCTTTTCCAGGCCAGTCAATTCCACCTAGTTGCATTTCTTCAGCTCAAGGTTAGGGGTCATTAACATGATGAAATAACAGCGTAAAACCTATTTTGAATGGTGTATTAATGAACCAAATGAAGCAATGGCCCAGAGGGTGGTGAGATGTGGTGAAATACAACACTGCAGCTGACAATGGGAAGCGACACCACATCTTTAGTATGACGAAAACCATGCAGCAGAGATGCAGGGCTTGCTTTTTGTGGTAAGAGGAGCTGGGCCGTAGCCCTAAGTGTGTGTGTGTGTGTGTGTGTGTGTGTGTGTTCAATGTGTATGTGTGTGTGTGTGTACATGTGTGTTTGAGAGGATGAAGGTAGATCATGTGTCACAGAGAGTTAATAAGAAAGGGATTTAAGTTGCTTCCAAGAGACAGACTCGACCTCTTCCATTCATCCACCCTCATCTGCTGCTATCTTCTCCCTTCACCTCCTCTCTCCTTTAGCAGCAACACTCTGGCATCTTCAATTAAAAAAAGGTCTGATTAGGTTTCGCTAACGATCGCTGCAGATATGAAAGCATAGTGAGAGGACACCAGATGCTTCTGTTATCAGATGATTTTTTTTTAAAAAGGGGGATAGACAGAAGAAATACCTGTTTTATTTGATTATTGATTTAATGATTAAGTGAGGGGATAATGCACAAGGGGGTGTTTCTTTTAAAGGAATTCAACACGAGACATGGGGATAAAGAACCCACCTCCTGTGAAGAGGAGGGCACGTCCCTGGTGGAGCACTTTAACTACCTCAGTGTGGATTATCCATTTTACATCACGGTCACACAGGAGAGAGCATTGAACCTGTTTATTTTGAATGGCCTGGTCTAAATGGAGGTAGAAAAAAAAAAAAAAAAAAAGATAAGGAGGAAAAAGTTACCATGATTTGAACATGTTGCCATGGTTACACATGTTGGTTAGCAACGCACTGTAAAACAGAGATTAAACTTGAGCCAGACCACATTTGCATTTAAGGGTTTTAAAACCAGAGGCTGACCCGTGCTGGGTTTTTGGAGCAGATATTGATTATGATGATATTTGAGAATACTAACACTGTGTAAATGATGCAACTGCCCATATTTGTGGGTAAAATTATGCATCAAATTATTTAAGGGGATTTTATATAGAAAGAAAAAATTCTAGTACTAGGGATCTAACCCTAAACTTAACCTTACCTGGACTTTACCCTTGAAGATGACTGTAAATGTAAATATAACTGTAAATATTAAATATGCACTGGAAATCATTTCAAAGAACAAAAACATAAAAGTCAACTATAATTGAAAATTGATCATAGAAAACATTAATTTACTACATTTTATATTGATTAGTGGAGCTTTAATGAGAATTTTATCGTTCAAGTAGAAACTAACTGAATGTTCTCGGTTCGTGGGACATGTTGGATTTGAGTTTACGTTTAAGCACTGGGTCTGGTTTTCCATGACTGTGTCACAGTTTTTTTGCCACTCTGTGTGTGGCTGCAAACTGCTTACAAACACACTCCCATGTGTGAAGACATTTTTACACAGATTTCTTTCATATTCTCCCTGCAGGTGACTCAAACTTTATTTCCTCTTCTCCCTGCAGTGTTTCACATCTAGCTCTTCTATCTTTCTGTCATTTTGTCTCTATTTCTCCCAGAGGTCTTTTCTTTTTTTTTTTTTTTTTTTTTACACCACCGCTGCTGCTGCTTTGTGAAAATGTGGTATCTCCAAAATGTCAGCTGTTCATGAATCAATGAAAACAAATGGAAGACATTTTGAAAGAGTTTTGTCTTCTGCTAAGTCTGAACCTGGGATGAATGTCAGAGCGCCTGGCTCTGTGGAAAGTACAACCAAGTAAGGAATTCTAATTCAAAGACACACAATACACACATTGAGAAACTGACAATAACACACAACACACAGACAGGGGACTCAACACATCATGCACTACATGACACGGCACAAAAAATTTCACCTCACACACTTTTCCCCGGGACACACACACACACACGCACACTAATGAGCGTAGCTTCATGCTCTGTCCTCTGGGGCACAGCAGCTGCTTTCTCTATGATCTTGTCATCTGTACTGATTTCATATGATGACCTTTGACCTCCTCCTCGGGGACTTTTATATCTCAAATTATCTGTAAGGTTTCAGAAAAACGGCACACACACACACACACACACACACACACACACACACACACACACAC
>CM076670.1:7379795-7395941 GCA_038496675.1 Rachycentron canadum | reverse complement strand
CACACACACACACACACACACACACACACACACACACACACACACACACAGACGCACAAGATAAGACATTGACCCCTACCTAGCCTCACCCAAATCCCCAATCCTGTGCCTATACAGTAGTTACTGTTGTGTGTTTTAATGCGTCCTAGCCAGCCGACATACCAAGGCATGAAATGTGAATGCACAGCTGTTCAGGGCTTAGCCACTGGGACCTATAGCACAGCCATCAGTTACAGGATGACAAAGACTGTTGCAAACCAATGGCAACACCCAACATACCATCGTACACACAAACATACACCAAAATCTGAGGGGTGAATTAGCATTATCACTACCCTTCAACTGCAATGTGTAAAATTAGTTACGTGTTGCTTTTTTTTTTAATTATTTGCTCAAATTAATGCAAAAGAGGGTGAGATGTCTTCTTCTGAGAAGCCTCAGCCCATAGCTAAGTAAGTGAGCTTTCACTTTAAAATTTTTATCACAGTATATTTGCTCCAAAGATGAGAAAATATTAAATGAAACGTTACCACAACATCAAGGTAAGGTGAATTTTTTAAAAGGCCATATTTTTTCAAAGGTGTGCGCCCTGAAAATTCACCTTTGCTGTTTTGGGGTGAAGAAGGCGTGGACATCACAACCCTGATAAATAAAAGCAAAGCTTTCTGCACTCCCTGATAAAACTAGAGCCAAGTTTTAAAGCCCAGTGGTGGTGATTGAGCACAACCCTGAAAAGTCCTTGAGCAAGACACTGGGTCCATCCTGCTGACCCTGAGGTCTGACCTCCCAGTGTAGCCCGGCAATTTGCTGCCATGCAGCGATCAATAGGTATCACATATGATTACTACCTTTTACAAGGTGCTGTGGCTTGGGCTCGATTTTATTTTCAACAGGTAGAATTACTTGAATTGACCTTGTTGGGGGAAAAACACAACTATTGGATAGGCAGTGGAGCCGAGCCTGTGCTGGTAACAGCTGCAGCCGGATATAGAAATTTGTCTTGCCATTAACAACTGCAGCTGTTCAAGGACAAAGACTTCATTATTTCTTTAAATGATTTGAGGATTTACTCTAGAGCGAAATGCTAGACCTTTTTTTTTTTTAAGCTGTAACTATAAAGTAGTGTATAAATCATGAGGTTTGTGTGGGAGGAAGTAAAATAAAAAAGAACACAGTTACATACAAAGAAATCCTCAAAGGCTGTTCTGGGCTATCTAAGAAATCTATTCATTTTCCAAGAAGGCTGTTTGCTTACGTATGAGGCTTTATCTCTGAAATCCTGAAAATCAATCTGAGATATGGGGCTTGAAATTATTTTCCACAGTTGTGCCTTCCTCATCCTCCCCTCTGCTGCTCCACCTTCGCACTTCATGCCATTTGGTAAAGCTAGAGATGCCAAAGAGTGGAGATATTTTTAAACCCATTTCATACTTGGGTTAAATGGGTACATTGAATCCATATTGGGAAGGCATGCCATCCACTGCCAACCAGATAGAGGTTTTTCTTTGCTGTAGCAGCATAAAGTCAGTATCTTAGGAGTTAACAGCCCTGATAACCGGTTTTCTTAATGGGGTTCTAGGTGTTTCTTCTGTGCTCATCTCAGTGGGTTAACATGGATGTGCATCCATTGGGACGAGGTAGCACAAATAAATCCAAAATTAGCAACACAAGAATCTGAATCAGCCTGATATGGGGAATATTTACTCCCTACTGCAGGAAGGAGGGTTACCTGTTATTTACATGTTTTTTTGTTTGTTTTTTTTTGTTCTCCAACTGATGTTTAAAAGTGAATTGTTTCATTAGTAAGACCTGGTTGTTAAGTTTGTTTAACACCAGCCCCTTAGTTTGGTTTTGTGGTTTGGTATGATAAAATTCCTTATATTTCTTGCCTCCCAATGTTATTTTCTCCCTGGAAAACCATTTGTTAGTCCATTTCATCCCGTTTCCTCCTTGGGGAGCACATGTTGGAGGCTTGTCTGAGATATTTGAAAGACAGGATTTTCATTGTGTGAGTACAGTTGCTCTGTATTCGATTGTCTCCGGTGGCAGACACGCTCTTCGCCGTGTCCATGCACAGTCAAAACTAGTCACTGTTTTTTTCCTCAGTAGCTGTTCATACTTCCTTTCTAATCATTGGGGTTGACTTCATTATGAGGGCCATGACATAGCTGGAGGGAAAGAAACAGGCCTGTGAGAAACCTCAAAAAGCTTGATCTGTGTGATTCATAGCTTGTTTCAGCCTTGTCCGAGAACAAGTTGCCCCCTGGTGAGCCCCTGAATTGTTTGTCTACAGCGGTTATAAAGTCTATAATGCGATGTTGTTCGTGCTTATTGTGATACTGCTGTTGTCTCAAAAGAATGATCCCAAGCACTTAGCTGCTTCTGCCGCCATTGATTGTGATTGTGATAAATGTAGTAAAAAGCAGCCATACTTTGTGGGTGCACAAGTCAATGACACAGGTGGGGACAGATACAGGTGACATGGGTGAAGACTGGAGGCTTTTAGCACATGAGCACTGGTGGTCTAGACATCGTGGAATAACTAAAACTGACCATGTCCTGAAGCATTTGGTTTGGCCGGGAGTCGAAGCTAACGTTGCACATTTTTGCAAAAATCACACCTGGAAATTTGCAGTCGTGGTGGAAACAAACATGAACTACTGTTGTAGTCTATCATGCGTAATAACAGTTACCTTTTGTTTTGTCATTTTATTCATAGCCAGATATTGTGTTCACGTTAGTCAGTTTCGGGGAGTCGGGTTGTTTTGTTTTGCTTTGCTCTAAGTAGGCCATGGCATATCCAACCCAGCTATGTAAATTTCAGTCATCTGTGGGAGCAGTTGCTAGGAGCAGAAAATTAACATTTTCCGCAAGAGTCAAAGAAATATGCAGATTTAAGAGTTGTTATTTCAGTGAGTCAACAGCTAATACAGCTGTGTCCCTCTCATTTACACTGATTTTGTGCCACTGTTTTTCACACATGTAGCTATTTTATCTGGCTCTGGCACAAAAAACCAGTTCACTGTTTCTCCAACAGAGAGAAAAAGCCAGTCTTTTATACACCAAATCCATTCTTGTAGTTGGAAAATCTGAGGTCTGGGCAGTGATTCAGAGATTGAAAACCAGGTTAAACCTGATATTTGTTGTGCTCTTGTGTTACCAGCAAGGCTTCCATCACATCTGATCAGACTATTTGACATGACTGTGCAAGTAGTACTAATTTACAACTTTTCCTGACTTTTGACTTGACTGTTTCTTCTTCATTCATCAACCACAATAATACAATGTTGCAGCCAAATACTTGAGAACTGTTTAGATCTTTCTTTGGATCCTCACTAGACTCTTCACAATGTTCACTATGTATGTGCTCATGTGGGTTTATAGTGCTCACACAAATGTACCAACTGTGTGGAAAATAACAAGGTTTAAAAAACAAATGACAAATGGCTGTTTTCAGATGTGTCTCTGGTGACTCAACACAAATTTATAAAATGACAATTAAAAATTATTCTATTGATCACCTCACAATTATCACATTATAGGATTCAAAAAATTGTCTCAATGATAATCATGCGTCATTATTAGAGTCACCAATTAACCTAAGCATACATGTCATTGGACTGTGGGAGGAAGCTGGAGATCCTGGAGGAAACCTACCCACTTTCGAGCAGCAAACCCGTTACAGTCATTATCATGTGTCATAACGCTGTTGCCTAATGTAAAATTGTGATCTGTGATTATTTATCACCAAAATGAACTCTGTACAACATTTACTAACTTCTGAACTTGGAGCTCAGTAAAAGCTGCTGGTGAACACGGTGCTGCATCGGTGTGAATCAAACACTTCTCATTTTGCAGAGGAGCCTTGAGCTACAGATTCCTTCTCTTATCGGTCTCTCCCCACTGTCTCCCTCCAATCCTCGTTACTTTCTGAACTGCAACTCACTGACTCCCCTTCCTCCTCCTTTCCACTGGGCTTTTCCTTCTCCATCACTGTACCTTCCAACCCTTTATCTTTACAGTAAAGGCAGCCAGGGCTCTGACCAGTATCCCTATGGTGCTTTTGAAGCATCTGCCCCACCCTGTTCCTGGACCTGTTAGAGATGCAGAGAAAGACCAAATCAAATCGAGCGCACATCGGTACGCAAATGTGTGTGTGTGTGCGCAGCTGTGCTCACTTACATGTGTGTGTGTGTTTGTGCATGAGTGCGCCTGAGAGTATGTCTGGATCATTACTTGTCTGCAGGGTAGACTCCCTGTGGACCCACAGATACAGGCTTTACCTCACCCTAAATGACCCCCCAGAGAGAGTGATGAGAGAGTGGTGGAGAGGGGGAGAACAGACGGGGGAGAAAATATGGAGATTGAAGGACAGGATAGGAAAGAGGGTTGTGGGAGGAGGGCAGCAAGAGAGACAGATAAGATTTGGTGAAAGACAAACAGAGAACAAGATAACATGGGAGAAGCCTGAGACTGACTGAGCAGGCAGAATCAACATCAGGCCTTGTACTTGTGCGCTTATTGAAGAAAGCCTTTTAGATTATTTCTTACTGGCAAGCGCCTTAAGCCAAATCCAGGGAGAGAACAAGAGGGAGAGGCAGAAAAACATCAGCAAGATGATGTTTCCTTTGGCGCAGTCAAATGACAAGCACATCATCTGTTCTTTCTATTTGCACATAAACACCCTCCACATCTTCTACATCTTAATCCCCACACAGGGATATGTTATGTTTTGTTTTAGTGATAGATTTGTGATAATGTCTGAATAATAATGTTGGCTAAGGCTCAAGGAATTCTAGTCAACACACAGAGTGTATTCTTCTAAGAAGGTGACCTATGCCAGTTGCCTCTGGTTGCTTTTCACACATGCACTACAACCCTGAATTTATTTAGACATTATCAAGAGGCGCTGTATGTGAGAGTGTAAATGTCCAAATCAGTTGGAGGGTGTTAAATGAGCAGGTCATTGTCCTGAGAATGACAATGGTAAAATGCTGATATTCAAGATTTTTTTAAATATTAAATTTTGTTTCAAATGAGCACATTTTGGGACTTGGTTCTATTTTACAACTCTTTCGGTGCATCTCAGATAACAATGGGCCTGAGGTCACATAACTGTAAGTCCCATAAGCAGATATCTATGTATGTGTTCATAAATGACTTTCTTATCCCTTTTTTTGTTCATCTATCTTATTTAAAATTCTACCTCTGACCATCATCATCATCCATCATGTTCACCATCATAGTTCATAGTTTTAGCATGCCAACACCAAGTACAGTTGAGGTTGTATGTTAGTTCTGCAGATATTGACGCAAAGTTTTGTCAAAATCAATACCTGACTATGGTGTTAATTAAAGGTCAAGGTTGTTGCCATTTATTCTCTAGGATGCTATTAGCATATCTAAATTACTCTTAACTTTGGCAGTACTTTGGCAGTATTATCTGAACTAAATGTTTGGCTGTGGAAATAATGAAGGCTTAATTTTCTGCTAGAGAAAATCAATTCCATATAGAAGTACATTTGAAACACAGGCACATAATTTTTAAACAACAGAGGCAACCACATTAATTTTCTCCAGGCCTCAGCTAGAAATCACAAGAAACAATCACAAGGTTTCTACTTACTTTAGCAGTCCTCTACACGTAGTCACTCAGGGGGCCTCGAGTGGCATTGAAAAATAAAAAAGCTATTTTGCTCATAGGTACTCCATAAGGTTGCTGTTTGCTTCTTTTGTTTGGTGTCTACAGTTCAAGCCAGCCGCAGGTGATGTGTGTGTGTTTGTGTGTGTGAGTGGGACGCCCTCTTTTTAAAAGATCACCTCTTTATTCATCCACATTCATGTTCTGCTCAGGGAATGCAATGTGCTTTTGCAACTCAGCTGTTTCTTTACATAAGACATGATCTCTCCTTGCCAAATTAATTTATTGTTCCGAGGTGAAGTCCTAAAAGCACCTCCAGCAGACAAAACCACAGCTTCCTGCCAACCTGACTGGCCCGGCCTGCTGCGCTCACATCAGCCTCGCTATCCAGGGTGTTGCACACGCTTAGCTTTTGTTATGGCTACAGAACTGCAATTGTGGGTTTTTCACAAAGCCCCTGTGTCGCTGCTTTGTGCTTAAGCGCAGCGTCAATTACTAGCTAAGAGCTGAGGGAGCTGAATGATCCAGCGGGTTTGTTTGGACCACAGACGATTTTGTGTTCCTGGTTTTTATTGGATGACAGTTTATTCTGCTGCAGTGTGCCACTTAGGGTTTTTTCTTCTTTTCACTAAAGATAAAAGAGAAGGCACCACTTCATCAGCATGACAAACTAGCAAGATTTATAAATCTAAACAAGCCAGCATCTTTCAGAGTTACTGTATATTTTCCGCAGCCACCCCTCTCCAAAAACCTCCACTTGGCCCCACACTCCCCCCACTGGGAGTATCTCAAACCGGAGAGCTTTGATTCAGCCAGCACCAGAGCAGAAAACTAAAAGAACTGCCTGCACGCTGCAATTAAGCAGAGACGCTGTCACGATCGGAGACACAGGGAACATTAAAGGCTCCTCAGCACCACAGCAGAATACGTACGAGCTTGTTTAAAAAGCTTGTCGACTTTCATCAGCGAATTGCAAATGTGAGAGAGGTGGACAGACGGACAGGGGTGGCCTGTGGTGATTAGTAGGAAAATAAAGGGACCTACAATATATGGATACATTGCATAGGCATATGAGGCTGTGAAGTAGTGCTCTATTAATAACACACAGTAATGAAGGATGCATTAATCACCCTATAGCTAATGTCATTAAAATGTAAGGATGTACAGCACTAAAAATCTGGGCCCTGCACATATGCAGCCACAGTGCTAAGCTTTATTTAGGCATGATAACTGACCTGAGGGGAGACTGTGACAACTGTGGAAGGTTTCTTACAATTACCAGCTAACAAGAAAAGCCATGAGGTGATAATTGTTACTTTATCAGGGTCATGAAACCAATAAACCTCAAGCAGAAACCAACAGGGCCACAGTTAGGAGTTCAATTAGTTGTGCGGTATAAAAATGATTCACAGTACCATAAAGTGCTTTATGCAGAAAACAATATTGAGCACATGGCAAAACTGTTTAAAAAGGGAAAGGAAAACATGACGTTGCATTTTTTTTCTATAAAATGGCAAGGGAAACAACATTCAATAAAAACATCGGATCTCACAAATAGATGCCATTACCCCTGATGATGAAACCCCCCCCCCCCCCCCACACACACACACACACACATCCTTTACACCCACATTGCTGCATTTACAAACACCACATAAGCTATTGAGCCTATAAGCGCCTCATGCAAGAAGCAATAAGATCAATACAAACTAGATCAATATAATCTTGCTCTGATACTGAAAATCCCTGCAAGCAATTAGATAGCGCTTGAGAAGGCGCCGTCCTCATTCATACCAATTATGACTGGGTCAAATGAGCTTAATTGGGTGTCTAGTTTGTTGATTATCAGTAGAGCAAGTGAATCACCCCGTTTATCATACTAATAGAAGAGCAGTCCCTGGTTAATTCTGCTTGCGTATGTGGTGATAATTGAGAAATTAGAAAGCAAGTAAGCCATAATATTGTGGTCGGTATTTCAGGATAAGTTGTGGAGCAATTAGTGAGAGGAAGAGGCAGAAAGGATGTCCGGTACTGATTAGACCCGGCAAACAGAAGTGTTTCACTGACGACTGGCAGTGAATGTTAATCGAAGACAAAGATTGTCCTGACTTTGTGGTACCTGATTGTGCATATGCCAAAACTAAGTTGTCACATATCTAAAATAAGGCAGATACGGAGCTGATTTTCAGAAGTTTATTTGAAATTTGTGCAGCATTTTAAAGGCAACACTGTCCTCCAGTGATTCCTACATAAAAATGTGAAAGAGGTGGGAAGAGCAGTAGCAGGTGATTATCTACCTCAGCACTGAGGGATTCTGCATAATATTGCAAACATGTTGGTCGTTTTCTTCATATTCTGCTGAATATTAAAGGCTTACTGCTTTAATGATGAATAGTGTTAGTATCCTGGGAATTAGCCTACTATACCATCTTGTTATTGACTATTTTTTTTGATGCGTGGACAGCAATGGCTAAATTTGTGCAAGTGGCCACATGGATGAGTGTCCTTAAAGCCACCACATGAACAGGAAGAAGCTGAATACTGTGGTCTAACTCACTGTATAACCATGCCTTGTGTTTTATACTCTCATTCTAGTTTTTTAAAATCTTCATCTGCAAAGTAACTTGTAACTAAGTACAAGAACCTCAGATTTCTAATATTAAATGCTGCCCATTAGTAGACAGATTAGTTAGATTAGATTAGTAGTGATTTCTGTTGTAACTGACCTTAAGTAACATAAAAATGCTTAAGGTGGAAAAGTTTATCAATTATTAATTTATTTGCTGATTTCAAATGCTTGAAAATAATTAATTAACCTTGACTCTGTGACTTGACTGTGATTAAAGCTTTCTGGCCAAAGGTTAACAAAATGTGCTCTCTCTATTGGCCGGCTGCCACTGGAAACCATTTGCTATGAATATGACAAGTAAAATGGCCTGTTGTGAATATGTCACTCACACCCGTGTGGCTGTAATGGCTCAGAGGCACTGAGCTCTGAGGCTCAGCGTGGCAGAGAGGTCAAAGGATAAAAGCTGGACTGACAATAGGAGGGTCTCATTCTGGTGTCAGCTCCGACTGTCACTTCCGGACCGGAGCAACGCGGAATCAAAATGACGGATTCAAAATTCCAGATTCTCCACAGTGTCAGTCTTTCTTACCACCAGGCGACGCCTCCAGATAGCCGACCGCTCTGAACGCAGAGAGCCAGAGTCTGAATAATTAAACGCAATGGAACAATAAACACGCTGTTCTCACAAGTTCTCCTCATTCTAAAAATGTCAAAAACATATGGCAAGCTGCCTTTGGCCAAACTCTGACATAGAGGGAAGAAGGAGGCGCGAATGGAGTGAGGAGGAAAAAAGAGGAGGCAAAATAGAAAATAATTTTAATCATTTTTTTGGCAAGAGATGGAGGTGAGGAGAGCAGCTCACCCTGGTTTCATTTGTGAACACATGAAAAAAATGTAAATGAGGTGAGTTACATTAAATGAGACATAAAAGTGCTATGAATATATACGTCTAAGTTTTATTTACAGGTATAGATTATGCTGGATGTGATATTTTAATATATCACTGCTTCACTGAAGGCAGGAAACTAAGGGCAGACAGTGACTGGAAGAAGAGAGCAGGTGGTAAAACAGATATTTGGCAGGCAGGTGATCACACAGATGAAAGACAAACATAGAAAATGTGTTGAGCTGAGAGAAAATATGTGAACAGAAGGTCGACGAAATGATAAGAGGCAAGTTCCAGAAACAGCAGACATCAGAGGATAAAAAAGACAACGCTTGCACATGGACCTCCTCACCTTTTTCAATAAATGAGAAAACGTGGAAAAAGTGTGATACTTTGTAGCATCGCAGTGAGGTGTTACTAAAAGCCCAGACTGTAACCGTGAAAATCAAGTACTGGCTGGTTTAAAGTGCTGTGCTTACATGTCATCAGCCATAAACTGACTGAGTCAAGTTGTTGTTTGGAGATTATCACTTTAGGATAGGGTTAGGGAGAACATTTCACTAAGTGTACAAGTATAGATGCACAATTGTGTATGTGTGTATGTGTGTGTGTGTGTGTTTTGTTGTGTGTATCTGTGTTCTGCTCTATGGGATCGTGCTGTTAGGACGCAGCCAGCCTCTCTGTAATGGCCTGATAACAGAGACCCTCCAGCCGGAAAACGGATTAATTAAGGCGCCAGACAAGAACCCCCAGGGGAGGGCGCCCTCTGTACCACCTCTCCACCCAACACACACACACGCGCATACACACACACACACCCAGACACTGGGTTGAATAAACAAAACATGTGCACAAGTAGACCTCATAAATTCACAATAACAACCACAAACATTCACCACACATACACAGAGGTAAGCATGCCACAGGAACACTCTCTACCCAGGCTGAAAACATTCCTGACTACCCCCCTGGGTCTGAAGTCCTCCTCTGACTGACACTGGCAGGGTTTGTATGACTCCAGAGGAAACACCTCTGGCACATCACAGAGGCTTTTACTCACCTGCCTGGGCACCTCAACACACTCATTAAGTTCCTGCTGTTTATGAGACCAAACATCGCTTCAGGATGAAAAGGGTGCGGGGCAAACCAAGGATATGAAAGGAAACGAATCAAAAGGAAACTGAGCAAATGTCTAATTCAAAACCATGAGTCGGTTGTGTTTATGCAGCTCTTAATCAAAGTTCTAGTCACTCACAAAGTATTTCAAAAATGAAAACAAACAAACCAGGTAGCTTGGAAAATAAACACAGAAAATTTGACTTCAGCACAAAATGAATCCTGTGATTTCTTTTTGAATCCTGAGAAAGTAATTGTAAAAACATTTTGTCTGTATTTACTCCAAATTTATCTAAAGGTTCGAGTATTCAACAAAAAATAGCACCATTAAGTCCTTGAAGGTGTCCTGTAGTAATCCTTGTCTGAGCGTCTCAGCTTTCACTTTGTAGGACATCGAACAATAGGACCACAGTATATTGCATAAAAAGAGGATGAGCTCCCTCTTGTTCCAAAGACTGTTGGTGCAGGTAAATATCTATTTCACAAGCTCTTCTCAACAAGGAAATACAAATATAAAACCAGACACCAATGAAGTTTTGTGTCTTGCTCCTTGTCATTTAAAAGTCAGCCTCAAATATTTGTCAAACGCAGACCTTCTCGATCATGCTCTCCACTGAAGCTGAAAGTGATATTGACTTTGAAGTATCTGGTTTCTGGATTATTCTGTGCAACTGATTCTATAGATAATTAACGAATGGCTCGTTGTTACAGAACCTGGAGTTGATAGCCAACGCAGAATGTCCTTACTGGCCAGGCTCATTTGTTCTCCTGGACGATTGTGTTTTGTTTGTTGTGGCTTTCTCTCTTTCCTCGGAGGGGGCTTGTGTTTCCTTAGGGTTCATGGGAACAGCACCACTCGGAGGTTCAACGCCGGGATTTAAATGCAATGCACTAATTTCCAATCAGAGCTGTGATCAACACCAGGATAGAGCAACATGCCCCCTGTAACTGAACTTATTGTCAGGTTTGACACACAATAAACACAATAAATAGAATATTAAAAAGTAAACATGACATTGGGTATTGGTGAATTCCAATAATTTACTCTAATCCCATTTAAAGCAATAATCTGATTACAGGAACAGTTATATAAAAAGTCTAATCTGATTAATCAGAACAAGAGCTATAATCATAATTTGGTTGCCACAAATAGTTAGAGTCATGCCCAGTATTGGATTTGATGAGAGGACACTCTCATCTCAAAGTCCATTTAGCAACTGCTCTGGGGCTTTCAGTCACATCACATGATCTTCTTCAGCAGATTTTTCAGAGTTTTTCCTTTTTGTTATGTTATTTTAGATCTCTACTATATACTCACTATACAGCTACGACTACTATATAGCACACAAAGAGTTATGCCCACATTGATCTGCTGATGAACTTTTAATATCAATTTCTGCAGAACAAAACACTTTTTTCTTTTATTGTTCAACAAAAATGATGCCTGCCACATGCAACATCAGATCATAAAATAATATACATGAATTAACATTACACAACATTAGGAAGGGTTATTTCCACTTGCATAATTTTCACTTCCTAAACATTCTGAGTTTCTGAAATTGGTTTTTAGATTAAAATCAAAATTTGTTTCTAAAATTAGATTTCATCTACTAGGCTAAATGTAGTCTGCCATATATTATATGTGGAGGTTGTAGGAGCATTTTATACCCTGCAGGCACTACCTGGGTCAGACAAGCCCACTCCCACCACCACCTGGTTTTTAAGGTTAAATAAATTATTTAATGTGCGTTTTGAGGTGCAGTTATAGTAATATTCTCCTAAAAAGAACCAAACATCAGTCAAGTATAAAGTTGTAAAGGACGATGCATTGAGTAGACACGTAGTACCTGTCATTTAATACCTGTCATTTAGTGGCATAGCATGTAAGACAGGAACCACATTTGTTGTAATTAGTTATTTTATACATATATAAATGTGTTCAAATACTGGTATATATATACATATCATCTGCATATTATTTTTTTGGTTGAAGAACCATTAACGTCAATCTGAACCGTCCACTTCTGAAAAAAAATTTATGTTACTGTTTCTCATATCTGTAAACTCACCTCAAGGCTTTGATTTACTAAAACACTCAGGATCAGATAATTAGAGACTTATAAAAAAAATCAGGGTCCTGCTCTCAATTTGTCGGACC
Organism: Rachycentron canadum; assembly: GCA_038496675.1. Classification (NCBI taxonomy): domain Eukaryota; kingdom Metazoa; phylum Chordata; class Actinopteri; order Carangiformes; family Rachycentridae; genus Rachycentron; species Rachycentron canadum. The sequence continues at coordinate 7,383,568 of CM076670.1, read as the reverse complement.
CTGTGAGGACTCTGCTGTCTGACCAAACTGAGATGACCTCAGTATGAATGATAAATAATGCATTTCATGTTGTGCAGAACAGCAGGGCCATCCAGATACAGGACTTTGCCCCCATAATCTTCCTGCCCAGACCATTTTAATCCAAGGTCTGCTGGAATCTGGCTGTTGGACATCTACAAGTAGATGAAAACGTTCGCACCAAGGGCAGCGCCCTGGAGCCGGGCCCAAACCCTGACAAAACCCTCGTCCATCTGTCTTCATCTGGCAACAGCAGCCACAGACAGAGCCGTGGCGAATATGCCACCACAATAAAAGCTTTTTTAATTTTTGACAAGGCATAGAGAGCATGTTAGAGTACATTTTTCATCATTGAAAAACATTTTCAAAGCCTTTGCTGCCTTGTTAACATTCAGGAACAAGTCTATGCTGCTGTACAGATGTCTCTTATTCAGCCAGGGGCTGATGGGCTCCCTGGGGGATCAATTTGACTCAATGATAGCAGCAGCAAAGGGGATGAGAGGTCATTTTCAACTTTGCTCACTCACTTTAAGTATGCATCACCTCTAATCTCACCACATATCTGAAATATGGTTGCATTGCCTGTGCATCAAAATCATTTAGGTCCTAAGCCACAATAAGGAGAAAAAGTACCTTTGCACTAATGCATCACAGTGGCTGAAAGTTGGCCAGTGTTCAATGTGTGTGTGTGTGTGTGTGTGTGTGTGTGTGTGTGTGTGTGTGTGTGTGTGTGTGTGCGTGTGTGTGTGTGTGTGCATGCTTAAGGTTCTGCAAGACGGGCTGCTCATGCCCAGCAGCATTATCCCAATAAGAGATCAAGTGGACACTGTGTGTGTGTGTGTGTGTGTGTGTGTGTGTGTGTGTGTGTGTGTGTGTGTGTGTGTGTGTGTGTGTGTGTGTTTGTGTGTGTGTGTGCGTGTGTCTCTGTGTTTGCTGCCAGCTAGTCAGGGTCAAACCAAGAGGTTTGTTAACATGGAACATTAATCTTGCTTGGGCTCACATCCACACACACACACACACACACACACACACACACACACACACACACACACACACACACACACACACACACACACGCACACACACACATTCCCTTAGTTCACTGTGGTGAGCAGAGATGCCCACAAGTAAATTTTTAATCACAAGCACTCTAATCACTCAGCCTCACAGTTCATCTTAAACACCAGCCACGACCTCCACAAATACCCATCGAGATGACCTGCTGATCCTGGCAGCGTCCGTCACAAACATCACACCCCCCTGAACCCCGACACATGTTGTGTACCCAAAACCCCTCCTGTCAACATTAGCTGCACTGAGAAGAAAAATGCAGCACTCTCTACCTGTACTCCTGCATGATTTGCTTTTAGTTGCTTGTGTTTGTTGTTTTCTTGTGACTCACGTGAGTCTTAGCTTTGTGCGACTTTGCTGTCCCTGTCAGTCAAAGCTTCACTACTGCTACTATTGTCTTTTGTCTTGCTCGCTGCAAATTGCTGCCCGTCTTTTCTCTATCAGGAGGGATTTCGCTTCTTGTCATCTCTCATCACTATAAGTAAGAGTTTTATCTTAGTTGGCTTGGTAGGTTAAACAAAGGTTAAACAAGGAATCACTGTGAATTAAGTGGCTTTGATTCTGTCAGTATTTGTATGAATCTTTCAGAGATTTCATACAATAGAGACTAAATAAATCATGAAAAAATAGGTATGTATTATGTATGTATTAGCGTGGGAGATTCCAATTCTCACCAATTAATCAACTCATTTTTTGTTCAGTATTGTCAAAATAATGTCTTAAAATGGGATATTCACCTTGACCAACACCACAAAATATCTCATTCATAAAATGAAACAGCAATGATATAGCAAAGATTTGGTTTTTCTATTTTAGTAATGACCTAAAATTAGGTTGGCAAGGAAACAGTTTTGTATTCATTTGACAGATTGCTTAATTGAGTGATAATGACATGTCTTGTGACAATACTTTAAACTGATTTTACAACTTTTTCTAGTAGAGAAAGCCCATATTCACATACTTCAGTTTCTAATCCTCTTGCTTAATGGCACTTTGTCCATACTAGCCTGTGATCCTACAAACCTCTGACTTCAAGACAAGATGTGCAAACAACCTGACTGTTACTTGAACAACTGATGGAATTTGCCTTATAGCACAGTATATCTGAGTCTCTTTCCTCACAGGGAAGCAGTAAACACTTCTGCTTTTTTGGCCCGCGGCCTGAGAACCACCATCTTTGGGGACATTGTACAGCAAGCAGCCACAGAGCTGTTTATCATAGTCTAATATTGTATAAATAAACTCCTTTCCCACAGCGTCAGTCTTTAAAGGGCACCCTCCCTCTAAAAAGACTCTTGTGATGAGCTTTAACACAGTGATGCAGTGAATCTTAGTCAGCACAACACACTTTATCATATTGCCTTTTTTAAAGGGGCTTTCTGTTCATTTGTGTGTGTCTTTATTTACAAGTTTGTGTGTGTCACCCCCCCCCACACCTCCATTGTTATTCTCAGCATTGCTATTCCCCAGACAGCGCACACATTCATCACTCAGTCTTGTGCCTTTCTTGTGGACGTGCCAGAGAAAAAAAAAGAAACCTTTTCAGGTCTGTGCTTGTAAATGACCTGCTGCAAAAGGGTTTATTAAATCACCTCCCCTCCCTTCTCATAACCTACTTCCTGAAGACACAGGGAGGAGAGGAGGGACGCAGACAAAAAGAGAGGAGACAGACAGACAGACAGGAGCAGTAATGGACTGATAAATGGAGGGAAAAAAGGTGACAAGAGGTGAAAAGCATTATACTTTACTCCCTTCAGTCCAGGTTATTCTTAACTAAAGCTTATTAGAACTGATAATTATTTTCATTATTAATATATTTTTCCGATGCCTAAATGGTTTAGTGGTGTCATCTTTAAAATGTAACATAACAGAAAAAAGTGCTCTCCCTCGGGTCCATCCATCTGTAGCTAAAAACCTTGTCATGGCCATGAGAGATGAAAGAGATAATTGGGAACAAACTACGTAATTGTGTGAATATTTCTGTGCACATTATTGTTACCCAGCACCTACAAAGCATTTATGTGTGTCTATGTGAGCCCCTCCTGATTATTTGATTAATATTAATAATAAGCATCCCTCACTGGTTCCTGCAGCCATGTAGATATTCATATGTGATGAATGTTTTGCTTTTTTGTGCAATAAAAAAACCTAAATTATGAATTTATTTTTGTGTTAGCTGGATGACAGAGCCCTCCTCTGTTGCTCTACCTGGAGCTTTGTCCATTTTTATCCCTGTTGCATGGAGAGATTTTCCATATGTGAGAAGGGTGTCTAAGGAGGGTGTTGCATGCTATATGGATTCCTGATTTTGGTCTATAGAAATAAAACTGATCTGCCTCATTCATCCTTTTTAATCAAGCAAGGGTCCTCGCTGTCAAATCATTTCGGACTCCCCCTGCAGCTCTTAGTCTGCCAGAATCCACCCCGTTACCTGCTGCAAATGCAAACCTTGATGCCACTTTGACAACATATTTAATAGTTGTTGCAACACCAAATACAGGGCAGGTGGCAAAACTTCAGACAACTCACACCCAGCACCAAACCAATCAACTAATGGAAAGGAAAATATTGAACACACATGCAACAATTGGAGTTATACTAGATCCAATAAAGCTGCAGATATAAATACACACACACACACACACACACACACACACACCCTACACACACACACACACCCTACA
>CM076670.1:7342566-7379295 GCA_038496675.1 Rachycentron canadum | reverse complement strand
GTATATATATATGCATATATATATACATATATATATACACACACACATACACACACACACACACACGACAAGTTATTTTTGTTTTTATCGGCTTAAGTCCGCCAATTACAACCGTAAAAGCCACAAATACAAGTGCAGTTCCCTCACTGTGCTCTGTCTGCTCAGCTCTAAACAACAGACAGAGTTAACAACTAGCTGGTAAACATCGTGGAACACTTAGGAACCAGGGAACAGGTATTTCAGGTGACCAGAAACACATGACTCCAAATGAAAGCAAATGTTCTGTGTCTGGTGTGTTTAGGAATGTCTTGCTTTATATGATGTTTACTGTATTAACTTAGAAGGGTGATACTATTTTAATATTCAGTTCTACTTTTGTACTCCCCCAGTGTAATGCAGGTGGTATTACTGCAACATTAAGCCCTCTTGAAAGGAGCAGACAGCCAACAGCAGAGAAAGTGTATTTGTGTTTGATGTATCCAAAAATGTATTCATATGAAATGTCAAATGTAGAAATTTCTACCTGAATACCCACCAATAAACTGATTAGCTAGGAAATGCTGTCACAGCTGAATAGGTCTCTCCTTACACTCCTTTCCTTTTGCCCTGCAGGTCTCTGCACTTTAGCCACAGTGTGCTGCTACCTGGCAGGGATGGACCTGCTCCACAGGGTGTCGATGCTGCCTGATAAGGTGGATGGCTCTCTGGGCTGGTCCCTCTACTTGGCCCTCATTTCCTCGCCCCTCCACATGATGGCCGCTGCGCTGCTGGTGTGGGCAGCGCGCAGCCACAGTCAGAACTACTACCGTATGACTGCATACCGAGTGGCATAAGGCTATGATCTCTGTAATGTTTAAATTCATACCCCATTCTCACACCAAGATGCATTTTATGATGATCTCAGAGGAGCAGGATGTGGGTTAATCTGTGCATTTTGCCCTCTGATGGATTAAAGTGCATGTACTCTTTAATAGTGACCCTATCTGCTGCATTAAAAGATTTGATGTGTATCTCTCTTAGGGTTATGGAATTGGTTTGAAAAAAGGTCAGCCAGAAAAAATGTGTATAGTAGAGCATATGTTTGGTTCAGAGTAATTTAACACCAAGCTGAAGAGCATTAGCTGTGTCCCAGGTTCATACTACATATTCATACATGGTTTATTTTCATAATTTTGGCCATAATTTCTAGATAATTGTATGACAGTACTTGCCAAGTTAATTGCAAATATTAAGGGATGCAACAACATCACTTAAAAACATGGTTTGACAGTGCAAGAAAAACGGGCAGTCCACATGAGCAGACAAGGTTAAACAAACCGACTTGGATGAGAAATTGAAGACAAGTGATTATTATTTAATTTTTATTACTATTACACAAACACAGTTCAGTCTGTTGCACTTACTGTAGTTGTGCATGCATTTTTTTCTGTGCAATGCGCTTGTTTCTTGCCTTGTCAGATTTTTTTGTCAGTTTTTGCTATTCCCTGTACAGTACTATCCTAGTAAAAATGATCCAAAAGAAATTATGTCCAAAATGATCAAAATCAGTTGTAAATAAATTGGAATTGTGAATTGTGTTGATAATGCAATGGACAAACCTATTTTACACACTGCCAATTAAAATCACAGTTCTTTAACTGGCAAGTACGTTCAAAATTCTCAGGTTGATGTAAATCAGGTTCGTGCTACTAAGATTAACAGTATAATATTATCGTACCATATAGTACACACAGCGGTGCATCATATCACATCTACTATACATATGAAAATTGTGGTATGAAACTGGGATACAGCAGTTGTTTCAATGACACACCTATAATGCCAGCTGGGTGTGGTGGCATTTCCCCTTTGCCCTTTGTTGCACTTGCACAGAAACACCTGACGTACTATTGCACCTGTATGTTACGTACAGGTGCAATAGACCCACCCTGAAGTCTCTGCAGCTCTGCACCAAGAGAAAAAAACACAAGATGTTTATTTTGACAGAGGTTTCCTATTATATAATGAGCCTTTTCCTTCAAAACAAAACATCAGCGACTATGACATCAATCCGAAGTACAATCAGAGACTATGAAAATTTGTCTATTTATTATTCTATCACTACTAATGACTTTTGACATCCATCCTTTTTTTTAACCTCAGTGACATCTGTTTATTTATTTATGGCAATTAAGGTCAATCTGTGTTTATGTATATTGTTTTGTTTGCTATTTTCAAGGGTATTTTTAATGTTTTGATTCATTTTGTAGGCTTTTGTAGAAAATATGAAAAGTGATGTATTCAACATAGTAGTGCTTTTTCACCATTTTGTGTTTTGTTTTGTTGACCTCGTATGCTTACATAAATTGGTTTCCACATTATTTTGTGAATTGAACTACACTTGTTATTTATTTATTTATATTACTTATTAAGTCCCTTTTTGTTATCATGATTATGGAAGAGACAAACAAAATTAACCAAATCAACATAATTCAAGGGAAATAGATTTTCTCTGTTAGGCATTATGAATGTACTTTAAAGGCCATATTATGATAAGCTACAGTGTTCCTTTGCACTTCAAATTATTTTTGAACATATCTTGAATATTGCTGTAATATATGCCAGTTAATTTATATTTTTTGACAATGTAAATGTCCCAATGATCAAATACACTGAGAAAACAGTTATTACCTGTAAAATAATGCCACATGTCTCTGTGATGATATAGAGTAACAACACTCACAAGGTTTCATGATATTTATGATGCACTATGTGTGGTCTGATATTGGTCTAACAAATCAGATTGTATTTGACATATTGAACCTTGCAATACACGAAACCCCTGTATTCCCGAATCCACAGTGAATATAACAGTTGTATGACTGTACTTTTGTGAATCTACAGTGAACGTGTTGTTCATTCTCCAGTAGTGAGCTGAGACTGTCCATAATTGTATACTTAAATATTGTGTGAGTGTATGCAAGCGTACACATGCAAATGGTGCGTGTTCCAAGCAACTGCTGTCATTTCAATAAAAGCTTTTTTTTTATTTATTTCATGGTTACATTAGTCTCATCATGCTTTGAAAGCCCATCCTCACTCCTCTTCTTCTGATGTAAATCCCTGTTCATTTTCTTGTTGCTCTTGTTCTGTCTGCACCCGGATTGCAGGAATCATCACATGCCTCTTTCTCGCCAAGGAGAGAGCAATGCCCTTCTCATAATACGCACATTCATTGACAAAGAAAGGATAAAGAGGTTCATGGCCTTTATACCTCAGTGTTTCACCTGAGAAAGTCTGAAACAGCGCGTCTTCAGGGTGGAGCAGGCAGAAGTCTCGGTCCTGCGGTAAAAGGTAGACAATTAGTTTGATTGCTAACAAGCAACATCTGTCAGCTTCAAAATTTACAAATCAGTCTCCACTTTTACATCTGAGGTTTCAAAGCAGCTGGACAAAAGTTCCCAAGAGACTACACTGTATACTGCAGTTAAAGGCCATAACAACTGTAACATGATTTTTAAAGTTTGGAGTTTTAAAAGGATTTCAGTTCTACGTTTTAGGAGAAATGTTCATTCACTTTCTTTCTTCTTTAATCTGTGCAATAAGATGTTTACGGGCAGTTGAAACTGTTTCTCTCAGGGTAAGTCATGTTAAAGCACAAATTGTCATTTTTTAATTTCTAGCTATAAAATGTAAATTAATGAGCTTCAGAGATGCTGTGAACAGTAAACAGAGCAAGGCTAGCTATGTTTATGCTAAGCTACTCCTATATGAAGACTGAAAGAGGGTTTCAAAACATTGTACATGTTTTCCTGTACAGGTAACCAGCCATTTTAAATCAATGCCAGGGTTAGGCTAAGAAGACACAACCAGCATAACCTTAGAAATTACAACAGATCTCAATCAACACCTTTGACTCAAAATCTACTTTGAAAAAATAACAAGCTGGCTATTTATAGGAAACCTGCTTGTCATGCTGGGTTCCACCAGCTTCTTTATCAGTCAGTCATCAAATACTCTGAACTCAATCCACCTGTTTCTATTCCTGTTTTTTTTTTACTGATTTTATCACATTGACAGCATTAATCACCTTTAACAATATTGTAAATTCCTATTTTAACATAGTAACCAGTAACCACCATCAAGCATCACTTGACCATTTCAACTTTGGACAACATAATATTTTTTTTATTTTATCAAGTCAAAAATATCAACATAATTTGCTGCCTGGCAAGCAACATGGAAGTACCACAACACTTTGTAGGCGCCTCTGTCCTCAGGCTGTGAGACTATTTATAATACTATACTATTTATACTATTTATATTTATACTATTTATATTAACTTTTTTTTCTTTTAGTGGGTAGTATACAGGGACTACATCTGTAATTTAGTTACATAATCTTGGGTTGAATTTTGATAATAAAACTGAATCTTGAATAATTCCCTTAATTCCTCCCTTAATTTGTATTTTGGCACAAATTATTGAGAATATAGGAATTTTCTTGAGAGAAACGCTCACTAAACCCAAATAATTATCCATTTACCTTTAGAAACATTAAAAACTGAATTGTATGTTTTCCTGTTGATAAATTTAACATTTTTGCATTTAAAACTGACTTAACTCTCCATGTTACACTAGGAGTTAATTGGAATTAATTAATTGTAAGTGCACCAATATGAACACCTAATTCTGTCATTGCTGTAATTAATATCCAATTAAATATTGAATGACCAAACCTATTAAATTATTCAGACATTACAGACCTGCAGATGTGATGAGTCATTGAATGAAAGAATTTCCCACGTCTAATGGGATAAAGATGTTTTCTGGATACCTACAACTCACAATATAACCCGCAGCTTTTCATAACAGTAGGTCTGTGATGGTATGAAAACCATGTTAGGGACGTCATGATTGCTCTTTAGGTATAAAGGTATTTCACAGGAAGAGGTCCCACCCTGTGTTGTAACTAATCCTGGGTATAGTTTGATGTTGTATGAACAGCAGGTGAGGTCAAATACCAGACGCAATTCATCCCAATGTTATTTTTAAAACCGTATAACAAAGGTTGATTATTTTTCTAGGACAAAAGACTTTACTTCTTTTGGCTGTCCAGTACTTTAGTGTTAGACAGGTTATGTGCTCTTTGTTATTTTATCATCTACCTGTATGATTCAAACTTGCATAACTGGACTCAAACACATTTAAATCTGATAAAGGGTAAATCTATTAAATATCAAAGCTACAAATATAGTTCTGACTGTACCTGGAGTTTAGGATGAATGGCTGCTGTGATGTTGCGAGTCTCACTGTCTCTTGGGTAGTCAATGTGTTTAACCATGGTGAACACATCCACAAGTCCGCCTTCAAAAATAGTTCCTGAATACAAAAGAAGAAGAAAATAAAAGAGGGTCTAAACAAGTTCAACAAGTTTGAAAAAAGTATTTTTGAAATCTTGTGTCAAAGCAAAAGTCGTCATTGTCCAGTGTCCTGTGTTTAATTGTACCTGAGTTGAAGAAACGGACCCAATCGAGCATGTGCTGTACACCAAGTTTCATCGCTGTATAGATGTTTGATCTCACCACACCATGGGGCTGAGGGCCGATCTCAATGGCTGCAGAAAATGGATTTTAGATGGCAAACATCACAAATGATCCAGTATTTCTATTCTTTGAGTAAGAAGTTAGTCTGTAGTATAAATGAAAATTTTACCAAATCCATGTTTTCCCACTGAATCAAGAGAATACGATTCTTTACTGGAGACATCAAAGTGGAGGTACCTCATTGGTATATCTGGAATCTGCCTCTAAAAGAGACATCAGACTTCACTTTAGATTTCTGGCATAATCACTTTAAACTCTATCTAAATGTGCCCAACTCTGGAGAGTTTCACAAACATGCAGGAGTAATCGATTTGACTGCTCTGAGTATTAACTGTTCTGTCTTGCCTGAAGGTGTCTGAATATGTGCAGGCAGATCCAGTCACAGTCAGAGTACGCGATGAGGCACAGGCCCATGTTGGCAGTGGTGTTATGGAGATCACAAACAAGATCCACCGCATTAGGACTGCCTTTGGGACCCAGCATTGCATTCAGCTCTCGGGACCTGATAATTTCATAGGGGTCTGAGTCTGATGTGGCACCGCTGAGAGACGAAGATACAAAATGACAAGTCATCATCTTTAAAACTGTTACCATGAGCATCATCATCCCCTCTTTCTGCCGCCTTACTTGAGGGTGGCATGGGTGAAGCAGCGGTTCAGGTCAGTGTCAACATATCTGCGGCATTGCTGCACGGCCCGTGGGTTCGACAGCACCAATTGCACTGACACAGGCTCCTCTTCCTCCTCCTCTTTCTTCCTTACTTTCTTCTCTGCTTTCAGTAGCTCTCTCACCAAGTATACCCCAGACAGCTCGTTGCCATGGGTACCGCCGCACACAGCAACCCGGGACAACCTTGGTAAACACATCACCTCATCTACTTCCATCAGACTGAGGGGAAGGCAGAGATACAGGGAAAGACTGCAAGAAATTTAAAAGGTTTGCAACTGGTCTATGTTGTGTTTAAGTCCTCATGCATTATACAGCATTATGCATCTGGTTTTGAACAGATCGCATGCACAGATTCAGTTGCATATTCCGTTGGTGCTCTATTTATATCTATTTTTATTCAGTATGCTACAATGTGAAATGATGCCAAACAACACATTTAATTCCCTCTTGTTCGACTCAGTTACACCAGTGCTGGTGTCACTGGGTACATTGTAGACAACACTGCAACATAAAGCAGAGATATCGATTTGTGAAACCTTACCTCGCTTTTCTGGCTTGCTGAACTGTAAAGGAGCAGTTCCGGCTTTAAAGCCTATAAATTTAGCGTAGTCTAAACCAGCACTGAGAGTAAAGTCAGTTTAAAGTCTCTTAATTGAGGAGGAAAGCCTGAGGTAAAACAGGGTGAACTGTCAGCTCCACATTCACAAATAAGAGATGAAATGAATGACAAGGCATCATCCTGTACATCTTACCCAATCTACCCTGGCTGTTACCTTTCTCTTCCCTCTCCCCCTGGCGTTTACCCTCTTGCACCCTCTCCCTGGCTTTCATGCAGTTTTACTGATTCAGCATTCCCATCCCCTCTGTACAGGCTGTAGCTGCCTGTTATTCAAACTCTCACCGTCCCTCTACCACCTCTTGTCCACTGCACTGTACTATACTGTATCGTAGGCAGGGTGTGTCCTGAGTGTGATATGGTGCATCGATTGCTTCCTTTGGTCCTAACAGCTGTGAGGTCAACCGAACCCTAAGCCCCTCCCCAACTTTCCCCAACTCCCTGTTTCTCTCTGCCCCATGTATAGGATGGTAGGTTCCAGTCTGCCTTTCAGAAAATTGGCTAAAAATAAATCTGCTGGCATGACACAGCAGGAGAGGCGCCTGCGATGTGCACAGAGGAAGAAACAGCTCTTCTCACATAGCAAACCATTGTGAGCCGGATGGTGATTTATATAGAGCACGGGCTGAAGTTTAAGTGCTCAAGGAAAAGCTGGTTAAAGCTTGTCTTAAAACCAGCTTTTACAGATTGACTTCACAACTCTTTGTTTTCTTTTGTTCACTGTGAGATGGTCTTTTACCTGAGGAATATTGGTTTTTATATTTTAAAGTGTGTTGTTTTTCCATAGTGTACAATGGGAAATCCTTTATATTATTGCTCGCTGCTTTTTACAGTACTGGATTGTAAAGGTCTTTATCTATATTGACAGGTTAGCAAATAGTTTTTTTTCTTTGAAACACAAATATTTACATTCAGGATCTGTAAATGAATTTAAGGATTTTACAATTAAGACTTTCCAGCCATGCTAGCAGCTCTGTGATGCTATACCTACAGTATATACTTATGCAAAGTGGACCAGGTCTGGATTTATTGGCATAGTTCTGGTTTTTACATCACACATCATTGGATTTTATTTTACCAACTCACTAAAGCACCTAAATTTGTAAAAAATAAATAAATAAATAAATAAATCAAAAAATATTTTACAATGAGGGTTTACATTTTTCCAAACTCTTGTACATATATACTGTGTCATACGTTTATACTATCGTAGGAACATGTGTTCATTGGTTTCTAATGTCACATCAGAGATATTCTTAAAGAACTGGGTCAGCAAATATTCAATAGTTTTACCTTATCCATAGCTAATGGAAATGTTGGAATAAATTAAAGTGAAGAACCATATGAAAATCTATTTGTTTGACATCACAGCATTTGTTTATTACAGATTGTTTTTCTTTGTTAATACAAAATACTGAACAATGTCACGTCTCCCTCTTGGTCAAGTATGGAAACTCCCTTTTTTCTGAAAATGAAGACAGTCCTCTTCCCATAATATGAGAGGAACCAAAAATACAAGAAAAAAAAACTACTTTACAGTTATCAATACTATAATATGAATTTCTATACATTTATAAAATCATAGTTATTTGCAATGCTTTTAAATTCTTTGTTTCTTTATTCTTCATTTTTAAGTACACTTACAAACAAAATTATGAAATGCACACAATTATATCCCATGTTTTTGGTGTCAAAATGTACTTGCATATGTATGAACTCTTCAGCAGATACATGTACGTGTGATATTTATTTTATCTTACTTTACTTTTCATTGTTTTCTTTGTTCCATTTGTTTGTTTCAAAAAAAAAAAAAAAAAAAAAATTCACACCAAGTTTCCCACACCTTTTGAATCAATATTCACTGCCATGTAACTCAGTTACTATTCACTTTATTTGCAAAATGGATAAATATTTTCCCCATGCTGTGAAAAAGGGTCAATTCATTGTTATTGAATAAAACTGAACTAATGTGAGATATCATCAGCACTGGAGCAAACTTTATACCATTTTGCAGCTTTGTATCCTTTCTCAAGGGTTTCTTCAAAGTTTTAATGTTTGTACAAGAACCAGCAATAAATGTCAGCGTCATATACACTGAGGTGTGATGTAAATACAAGTGAGAGCAGGTTGCTTGTTTCTAAGGCGAAGAGAAAGAGTGTTTAGACCTTGAACCCACATCACAATTTTCACAATAATAATTTCCATCAGGCCTTGGTATAGAAAAGAAATCGCTTCTAACTATAAAACATGACAGTGTAGAGGGTCAACTGGTATTCTGGATTTCTTTTTTTACTGCGCAGTGGCAGTGTTGTAAAGTGATGAAAGAGAAGATATGCAGTCATACACACAAGCACACTGGAACCTTCACTTCATTACATTAAGACACTAAATCAGAGAGATAAACAGAAAATTCTTGCTAACATCTTGAAGGCCACCAGTCAACATTTTAATGAAATTATTTTAATCATATTTATATATAAATCTATATATTAACCAGGTCTTACCCCCTTTTTTTTTTTTTTTTAGAGTTATTACCAAAGCACATGATGCCGTGGATGACAATAGGAACACTACATTATCTCACAGGATGTTATCAGCACAATACCTCTTCTGCTCCTGATCTGAGAGACTGAACAGACTTGAGCAGAGAGACTAAAAGAACGATCTACTATAGATTTGGAAGCACTGCCCTCATTTCCTCCCCCTTATGCTCAGCCAGACCTGAGTCAAAGCTATACAGAAATGTTCATTCCAGTCCTCTCAGATGTGGGGCAGCAACAAAGGGGTAGATGCTAAGACTCAAGGAGCCAAAATGGGGATGAGGGAGGCCAGAGGGAAAACCTTGCTCCCTCTGGATCAGACAAGAGTGACCATCCTGGAGATCTCTTAGAACAGAGAGCCACTGGAGGGAAGCAGCTGTCCAAGTAAGGGACAAGCAGGCCTTTGTGGTAGCTGTCCACCATGCAGCTCTGATGGATCAGTCTCTTCAGGGCACTTTGCAACACTGAGGTCAAAATATGTCTGGGCAGCCCTCCCAGCTGCCACGGTCCTTGGCTTCCCAATAGCCTCCCTTATAGATATGGACTCTCTCACCTGTGATGCGGTCTTCACAAGGCTCAAACCAAAGTGCCTGGTAATTGTCATGAGGTGCACCTGAAAGAAAGAAAAATTCTATTACTAAAAAAACTGCAAGTAAACAGTCTTGATAGATGATAGGACAGAAATTAAAGCATGAAGAGGTGACAGTAAAAGAGACTAAAAGAGGGATACTTGCTTTTTAAGGAGGGATCAGTAAGAGAGTCCTCATCGACAGCTTTTGGAAGAGAAAAGGGGATCACAGAGATTTCTTTTTACCTCTTAATTCCAAGATTTTCCCTACACAAGGTAGAGAGGAATACAGAAGAAGTAAAGCCTTGACACACTTGACTCACCTTCTTCTGATTGGCTGGAGGTGCGTTGGTTGGCAGCCTCCCTCTCTCTTTCCCGCCGGGCGCTTCGCTGCTTCTCCTCCAGACGCTGCTTCTCAGCATTGGCCTCGTCCCAGCGACCGTCCTCCATCAGACGTTGGTCAGGCCGGCGGCGGCTGTCAGTAGGCGCCACGCCATCCTCAGGCTCATTTAGGGTCAGAGCCAAGGCAGTGAAGTAGTACATGGTCTCTGCTCCATCACTGTGGACAAACAAAAACAATATCAGAACTTTAATTACTTCAATTTTTTTTTAATCATCAATTTTTTCTAGGGCTAAAAACCAGAGAAGAGATCAGGTATGACTGTGAAACAACACTTAAGTTCCACAGTAAGCCAAAGAGGTAATCAAACCCAGCCTGCTGTGGGTTTGGCTATCATTCAACTTCTGTCACTTAAGTCACTTAAACCACCTCCCTTAGATTTATTATCATTATTATTATTATTATTGTTATTGTTGTTATTATTATTAAAAACAGCAAATGTTATATATTTCATGAGTATGACCACTGTTTGGGTCATCATCGACTTATCTGAAAACAGTAATGGATGCGATGGGTGGCTTATTTATTTTGGGTAGAATTGCAAAATCCACCTTGTTGTTAAGTTGACTTAAACGATCATAAACAACAATATAATTTCTGAAATTTCTTTATTTAAGAGGTAAAGATGAATAAAGAGTAAGCTGCTGCAAATCATCAGAAGAACTTTTTGTTCTTACTAACTATTGGATCAATTCATAATTAACAGGACTTACTTTGTTATTTGTGAACTGTGTATGTGACTCACATTTAAACACAACCTGCCAAGCAGTAAGAGCAGTAACTTACGGTAAAGGGTTCCTTCTCCAGACCTCTCTGGCTTGGAGTGTTTGGTAAACTGTCTTCTGTTTGCCCTCGGTTCCGTTTTCTCCTCCTCGACTGCTCTGCATCACTCTGGAGAACTCCATCTTTTCATCCCATGTCCCTGACAACACATAATGGGCCTTTCCATCTTTGTCCATCACCACGCCTGTCACCTGAAAATAGAAGGCAGAGCTTAACAGAGGAGTAAAGCATCATAAACAATGATTATAATTATTATCTGGCTCAAACTAACAGTTCAGTCCCACATGAGGATTAAATAAAACACACACAAAGATACAACTGTCTTTGGGCTAAATGAAAACTTGAACCTACTTTAATTTAGAGAAAGGGTAGAATTGAAAATCATTAATAGGTTTCTCCATTATTCTCACCTTCCTGGCCACATCTCTGGAGAAGTAGCTATAAGGAGCAAACTTCAGATGGCAGCGGTCTCCAGTGGTGTGGTTCACCACATCTATCTCTCCAGACTGGAAGGGAAACAGAAGGAAAGGGTTTGAGGGAAATCACTGTGTGGATAATATCAATTTCATTAGGATAAAGGTATAAACTTTAGGGTTGGGCAATATGATGATAATATGATGTGAGACTTTGGCAGGTCAGTGCTCAGATTCAAGTATTAATTGAGCTGGTAAAGTTTGTTACCTCTTATTTCCCATTTCTGTGTCCCCTCACAAAATGCAACAATCAGAACATTGCTACTATTCAACAGAGGGTCCTGCTGTTGCCTTGTTTTAACAGTGTGATTTTGCTCTGTCAGCCTCACCTGGTCGATCCACAGTTTTCCCACAATTATGTTGTGCACTGTCGTAGTAACTTTCTTCCATGTGTAGTGATTGTTGCCCTTTTCAAAGATTGCATGAATTGTGCCTGCAAAGAAAAAGAAAATGCAGACAAGGAAATCAAATTAACTTCATCACCAACATAAAAATAACATTGCTCATGGCTTTTAGTAAGCTAAGGTGTGACTGATACATTGCTCAAACTTTGTTTACTAATCTGTTGACTGATTAGTCATTGTCATTATGTTATGCTCTCCTTTTGTTTTTTCTGTTTAAAAAATAACTTTAAAATTTTGAACCACACCTCAATCTACATCATTATTAAGAGCACAAGGAATGCTTAATAACCATGACTGTATCTTACCTAGGGGCATAATGGAGAGATATTTTCCCCTGAACTTGCTGGCAACAGTGATTTCCTGCCTCAGAGTCCAACCACGATCAGAAATCACATGATGCGCTGCTGCAGGTGGGTGGTGACTCACCTGTGAAAGAGATACAGAGAGCATTCTTTCAATTTAATTAAAGACACAAATACTGACTAATAATTATGACTAACATTTAGTATTATACTGATAAGCTGACAGATGTGAAGTATGTAAAGTCTGTGACTTTATACAGCAGCATGAAAATCCCTGCTGTAAATCTCAAATCCAATTATACTACTCATCTACAATAGGATTTAATAGTTTCACCCACTTGCACAATCCCATTAAAGCCTTTGTGACCGAATTGAACCAGTTTCTATGTTCATACTCCAAATACAGCTTTCTCCACAGCTCCACTGCCTGATCACCGGATTTGCTGCCTGAAGGCGCAATTTACTGAATTATTTACTAGAATGGATATATTTTATTGTTCTTTAGGAATAGAAACCTCTGTGCCACTCTAATTTTGAAACTAAAAAAATATGCCCACCAGCACTTATTTGACCATTATCCTGTTTAAACTATTCTTGATTAAAATCTAACACATGGTAGTTCCTCTTAACACATGCTAACTCAAAATCTTCAGAAAAATGAGGAAGAAAAAAGCTCTCCAAATTCAAAGTCATCCTTCCTGATATCCAATCTTTGTTATTTTTACTTCACTTGGCCGGAACTACAATTTTCTGTTTTTCTTTTGTCACCTGTTCACAGAGAGAGCGGTAACCACTGTCTCTCCGGCGGTCTAGCTCAAATGTCTCTCCCAGCAGAGGGTTGAAGGGCTTTCCTGTGCGGTACACAGTGGTCGAGTAGGAGGACACAGAGAAGGCTGCCACGTAGCACATCTGCTCCAGGGAGCTCTGGCACTTGGCGGCCTTGTCCAGCAGCTCGTGGTACTCAAGGTCCTCTGACAACCGCTGCAGCATCGAAATGGGCTCGTTAAAATTCACCTGCAGGAAGCAGAATAATTTAGATGATGATTAATGTTTGCAGTCACTATCATTTTCATTTCAAAAGACCATAAGATTTTGTTTCAAGAAACAACATTTAACATACGTTAATTATAGGGCATTTAAAATAATTACAATGGCTAAAGGTAAAGAGCCCAGACTACAGACAGGCAGGAGACAGGCAAAGGTATAACAGGAACCATGTCACTATTTAAAGACCTTGATCATTTGTTTCAGAAATCCTAATAATGTGTGACATTTGGACCTGGTTATCAGATGACATGAGGAACTATTTTAAAAAGATTTTTTAAAAAGAAAAACTTTTCTTTAAAAGAAAAATGGAAAAGCTGGATGAATGTATTTAAAATTATAGCCAAACCAATACTACATTTTTGAGACTGCTACCGCTATCAATATTTGGAAGTTTAAAGAATTGGATAACAATATATCAATATAGCCAATGAAACAACTGAGCGTGATTAGGAACGTTTAGAATCAGTGCTCCAGTATGTTATGGTGACAATTACCCTGACCCCAGTTTGGTATTTCTGTACTTTCGGTTTCTTTTTAGTCATCAGCGGTAAAGGCTGTTGGCAGAATGTGTGAATGCAAGATCAGATTGGAGAACAGACAAACCACAACAACCTAAATAGAGATGGTGTTTATCTCACAAGAATGTCAGGTTTTTCCAAACCCACAAACATATTTTCATGACAGATCTCAATAGATGACAGTTGAGTAATTTTAACCATAGCATGGCACACACACAAAAAAATGACATACCCACATTACTGAAACACACTGGTGCCAGAAGTCAGTGATGTACTGAGGTTATCTTATCACATTGTGTTAGGTGGACTTGGATACTATTTGTGGCACCCACACAAACAAAGGCATTGAAAGAGCAGCAGAGGTAAAACCTTAAATGGCCAAGGCAGCAAACAAAGTTCCTGTGAGTCACACTAGTATTTCAGAAAGCTCTGCAAACATACTCACAGGCATCGGGATCTTGGACAGCTCTTTGCCAATGCAGTTCTTCATGATACTCCATAGGTTGAGGGAATAGTTGGGTTTGTCTGGAATGCGTGTGCGCCTCTTCTTCAAAGGCACCAACTCCTGAGAGGGGGATTCCTGGTTCATCACAAGAGGCTCTTCATTAAGCTAAATGGCAGAAATGTATGTTACCCAACACAGAAGACACAGGAAATGATAAAGCTTCAAACATTCACTGACTTTTTTTATAATTGGGTCATTGCTAACATGTTTCTAATTCTTTTTTTGTGATTGTAGCACAACAATTATAAACAACATATTAATGGGCTATTAGCTGAAAATATGTTATCCACGGTCCTTTGAGACATACCGACTGGTCATCAGGACACATTTCACTGTTGAAACCGCTGATGTTACTGCTTGACCTCCTGTAAGAGGTTAAAAAGATCTGTCAGTGTCTGGAAGGATTTTGGTTAAACAAACAAACAGTGTGTGATAAAAGGAAGGGGAGTTCAAACAAGGCATAAGCACTTCCCAAATGAATCAGTCACAAATAATTGCATACATGAGTGTGAAGAAATCCAATTGTGTGATTTTATTATCATACAAGGAATTTGGTAAAAAATAAACTAACGATGACTTGGGGAAATTCAAACCCTTAAAGGTTCATTCCAGGAAAAAACAAGAGCTTGTGAAACAAGAGCAGCTACTGACTTGTGAAACTGTGGGTCAGCAGGTACAGTGATAAACTCAGGAGCTTCCTCCATGGCATCAAAGAACTCATTGTCATCATCCTCATCGCTGGCCTCACCTTTCCCCGGTCCAGCAGCACCTACACAGAAAACAATGCTGGAAACTCAGGCTTCAGCTTCAGCTCTCTAATTACAATTGATGTCTTTCTGAGACAATTTCCTTCAAGAGAGAAAGCCCTATTATTGTCAGTGGTATGAAATGACAAAGAGGGACTTTGGCAGGAATATGAGTCATGTTTGGGTAAATTTCACCTCTTACTTTTATTGTCTGCTGTAGCATTAGCCTGTGCAGCTCCTCTGAACGCTCGTTCCAGGTGATTGTGTTGCTTGGCCAGTTGCTCTAAAGTCTCCTCCAGCCTCACTCTCTGCTCCCGTTCTGCCTGCAGGGCTTTCTGCCATCGCTTACTGTGAGCTTGAGCCAAAGCAAGGAAGTCTCGGCACGCCTGAGGGGCAAAAGATCAAACAGGGTCAATTAGAGCCACTCACACCCCAAATGCATTTATTGTGACCAGTTAATTTAGTCTGGACAGAGCACAGAATTAGTAAGTGAACATAGAATACATCAAGGTTGGATTCTTTGAGCTCAAACAAGACAAATCCTGGGGAAATAACCAGATTCATTTATACACTCTTTCATTAATATATCAGCATAAGCATAATAAGAGAGGAGTTAATGTTTACATTAATCATGGCGTTAGATGTGATGCGGAACAGCGTGGCCCTTTCTGTGACCTGACGAATCTTGTCCCCTGCCTCTCCAGTCAGACGCAAACTGTCCAGTTCTGATAAAGATCTGAAATACATATTAAAACGTACAACATGAATTAAGAGTTCAGACAGGGTCATCAATTTACAGTCTAAAAGGTCATAGGCCTCTGATTCATTGAGTTTATTATTACAACTCATGGTGTATTGTCTGTTCATTCGTTCAATTGAATACTTGTTTTGCAATACCACACCTTAAATTATCACAGGATCATCAAAGCAACAAGATCTGGATGTGACTCTTGAAATAAAGACTTAAAATGTTTTGAAACTGAGTCACAGCAACTTTTCAATGTCAGTATGCAGTCTGTGTTTTGGTGTCATTTCTAAATTAAGCCGGAAGAGACATGAGAAGACTTCAGCAAAAAGAAAGCAATACAGTGTGAAAGCCTGACCTCTGGAGGGCAGAGCCATGCTTTGAAATCAGGTCGTTGCATGTGCTGAGATCCTCCACCTTGCTGCCTAGTGTTCTGAGAGCAGACTGGACCTCTGAATTCTGCGACCCGCCTCCTTGTCCAGGTGCCACCGGTGCAGAAGATGGCGAGAAGTCATCACCAGAGTCATCTGTTGACAATGAAAATAAACAGCAGTGAAAACGCCAATAAGATAAAGAGGCTTTAATTCCTTTTTCCTCAGTCTGTTCTTCACATCTTCCCATAAGTTTGTTTGCTTTACCTGACTCAGGCTGCATGCGTGCTGCCTTTGCTTTGGCCAGCTCGAGGGCAGTGATCCAGCGTTGACGTTCCACCTCACAGCTGGCCTTCAGATGGTACGTCTGTGCCCCACCGTTGGAGATGACAAAATTGCAGGCATCATCCACAGTGATAGTTGCTGTGGCCAAGTTGATTGTGCCCCGACATGTGTGGCCCATCTCTGCCTGGGTCCTGATAACCAGAGGAATTAGATTCAAATTTTTGTTGAAAATGTGACAGAAATAATGGAAATAAGTGTAATTGTGTATATATCGGAATAAAACACAGGATGTAAATGTTTCAGACTCATAAAATAAACAAGTAAGAGAAAAGCGACTCCGGTGGGACTCGAACCCACAACCTTTGAATCACCTCATCTATATCTAGAAGTCCAATGCGCTATCCATTGCGCCACGGAGCCACACACATCATTCCCTGTGCTTCAGCTTTGGCAGAGGGGCCTTACAACATACACTAAGCCTTAAACTGATGAGAACATTTTCATCAATAACGCACATGATAAAGTGAAGCTGATTTAATTATTCGCTTACTTAACATGTGACAGCTTGTTGGGTGTAGCACTAGTTACTTAAGATCAATACTGAGGCATTTCTCTGATGACATTTATCACGGCTATATGTTTCCTGTACTCTGTATTCTACAGAAACGTGTACCTGTAATATGATAATAGCCCATTGCTCAGGACAAACCACCTCCGCTGATAACCCTTGATGTAATTTGTCCACTTGAACACCCATCCTTTGTATGTATCGCCAGCTGGGGTTGGAGTGGGGGTCTTGGGCTCCGACATCACAGCCCCCAACTCAAGATAAAGATTTGAGGAACCTTGAAGGGAAAATTAGAGTAAGGGAAAGCCAGAAATGTTTTGATGAGAATTCTCCTGACTAAGTTTAAGCTTTCATATTGATCTGAATCATTTAATCCATTAGATAACCAGCACAAAACCAACAGAAAACTATTTTGATGTTAAGCGTATTATTTAAATTATTTTTAATAAAATGCCACAACTTCGTGCTTCTCACAAGTAAATGGTTTTCTTAGTCTTGTATTATATTATACTTAATACCTTTGGATTCAGCTGAACAAGGCAACTTGGACTTAAATTGCAATGGGTTTTGTTATAGGCATATGATTTTCTGACATCCAAACAATTAATCAAGAAAATCGGCAAATAAAGTGATAATGAAATTTTTCAATAATCACATTCCTAATTTCATACAATTGCATGCAACATTAGTATGAATCATTGTGGGTGGCTGATATTGATCTTTCAGTGTGGTATGACAGGTCAATGGTTAACTACAGAATCAATACAGATTAACAAATTTTCCTGGCACAACTACTGCTAATTTACTGCCAAATCTGGTGTTTTACCCTGAAGTGGACGTTCAAATTAGAGGGATGGACGTGTTATTAAAACATCTTTGTGTAATTCTGTCTTCTACATAGTATGTAAATTAAATTTTGATGATTGAGAGACATCGTGATTTCGTAAACTGTCGTCCTACAGATCTTTTGGGGGAAATGTAACGTTTGATAACACCATCAAATTCATACACCTAAAAACGAGCTTGACACTGCAAGCTAGCAAAATTAGCTGAAATAAGGCTAAGTGGGAGTCACGGTGGTAATAGCTCATTATTGCTAGAACATGAGCTACAGTAAAGAAACGCCAGCTGACATGTTTGCTCGAAGTTTACCAGCTGACGTGTGCATATTTGCAATACGGCGTGAGAAAAATACACAGTTCAATAACAGATAGCTCGCTAGCTAGCTTTCAAACTCGCCGATGGCTAAATGTTTACCTTGACGTGTCCGAAATGTGAGATCAGGCAACCAGACACCCGGTGGACACACGGCTAACTTTGACACCCATACGCGACCGTGCCTAGCTGAAGAGGCTAACTAGCTAACTGGCCAAGACGGGACAGCTAATGATGACAAGAACTAAACGGGAGACGTCGACAACTACAGAAGTACGACTGGAAAATAAAGTGCCACCAAGGAGTTTCATTAGTATCCCTCAATAATCGTGTGTATAATGTTCATCCTACAGCTGCGTACGCCGAGAAGAATCTAAAGCTAGCCAGCTACATCTAACTAGCCTAACGTTAGCTCGTTGGTTACACCCGGTGTGACACTATTTGGTTCCGTCGAGAAACACACACTCTCCCAACACTGTCGCTTGATCGGACGAAACCAGTGTTTTGCCTTCAAAGTACTTGTACTTTATCAAAAATACTAATAAAAAGACAAAACACATAAACGATATATATGTATATGTATATGTATATACGCACATATATATATATATCGTTCATGTAAGTATATATTTTGTTTATATATTTTAATATATTATCAGTATTACTACATGGTACATTGTTTTTAGCTCAGGAAAGAGTTTTACTTTGAAGGACAAAATCGGAACCCAACATTGATTTTATCAGGATTTATGATTTATGATTTATTTTATGTTTATAAATTTGTTAACTTGATAGTTTCAATTCATTCTTCACTGCTAGCCAGCTAGCTTTATTAATGTTAGCTTAATAACACTGCATTGATTCGTCTGCCTTGTTGTAATTAATTAAATGACAAGTATCGGACGATTGACGATTCAGACAACGTTGATAAAAGCACTTATACATATATTGCCTTATTTTGTCGTTTAAGTCTGTACTAAACACGGATTGATAAAGATCAAGTTGCTGCTTTATTGCTGCACCGTGCAATGACAAAAACTGAAGCGAACAAAACGCGACTCCGGTGGGACTCGAACCCACAACCTTTGAATCACTTCACTAATGCCTAGAAGTCCAATGCGCTATCCATTGCGCCACGGAGCCACCTGTTGCACATGCTCGTCGTAGCGTATTTAAATGGTATTTGAGAAGTGTAGTGTGGTCAAACCACATATGTGGTTGATGTCCCATGTCCCCTAATAAACACTAGGTGGCACTGGTAAATACACATTTATCACAAATATTAGTCTACCAGAATCTTTTTTTGAATTGAATTTTTTTTTTCTTTTACCAAACTGCATTGGGAAATGTGTAGAAAACATTTTTCTACCAGGGTTTGCATGGTGGAACCTGTTTATTTTTACACCCCTTTTGAAATCAGGGGTAGTTTGTTTGTTCAATTTCAGACTCAGAGGAAGAAATACTGACATAATTTGCTTCAGTTTAAGAAAATAAAAATATTCCTTTACAAGTGAAAGTCCTGCACTGAAAAAGTTAGTAAAAGTAAGTCAAGGTCAATGCAGGGAAAATGCCCACTTAACACTCAGACACTATAACGATGAATTGAAGTTGGGGCCACTGTGTTTGGTTAAAGTAAGCCCATTCAAATATATCCTGTGTTTTTCTTGTGACTGTTTGATGCTGTTGCTGTCCTCCACAAAAATAACAGAATGATATGATGATAATTCTCTCGTCTTTTTGAAAAAGATAAAGGAGGGCTTAGCCTTGTTAGCCCATATATACCAGACATCCCGGATACTGTTATATTGTTTAACTACATCATAGTGATTATAGTGATTTGTTAGTAAACAGCAAGATTTTATTGTTTGGTTTGGTTGAGGTGAAGCTAGTATTAAAAATGTTCTCTCAAACTGTAATTATTGATTATTCCCATCAGAAGATTGCTGTTTATTCTAGATTGATCATTGTTTGAAAAAATTGTGAAAGTGAAAGTATCCCTCTGCTTTAGAAATAACCTTAAAAATCATAATAATTAATAATAATATAATTAGAAATAAAATAATTGCGTTTCTGCCTATAAACTAGGAAATTAATTGACTAATCGAGCATCATATTTTACAAAATTTTCGAGTATTTGTGCGCAAAAGTCTGAATCTGTAAAGCTGTCAAATAATTATTGTTTTCAATGACTGGCATGCAAATAGAAATTGTCCCACGCATGCGCACTTAGGGGAAGCCGGACACATTTTAACTGGTGCTTTAATAAGTTACTTTGTACATTAATTGAAAAAACGTGTCATGCTCGGATAATTTTTGTAGGCGCGTCCACATCCGGTCTCGCGGACGGGGATCTGGATGTAAACGGACGATAACCCTCTTGACTCTCGCGTGTCTCTGATATATCCTGTCGGGAGCGGAAGTGTCTGGGTTCCTGCTCTCTCCATCTCACCAAAACAGTCGTTTGTAAAGGCAGACGAGGCGAGCGCCGTCTGTATCTCTTCCTACACCATCATCGCCTGCGGCCGGGCTCCGCTCAGTGTGGTTATATCGGCACGGGACATGCTCCGTGAGGTTAGTGGCTTTTACAGCAGCACGCACGCGTAATTACTGACCAAGCAGCAGGAGAATGGCAGAAAATGCGATGAAAATTAATTCGGATGTGCCTTTATTTCTGATGGGATTGTTATAGGTCTGCGCAATCGACGTGAACGCCTGCCTGGACACAGGAGAGGATTAAGTTACTGCTGCTGGCGGCGGATTATTTTATTGGCCTCCTCCTGTCACGCCCGAGTCTTTGGTGATCCTTTTTCCAAATAACAGAGGTCGCTCAGAAGCCAGGTATGCTGTGGAAAATGATAACCTTGTCGTTTTTTTTTGTATTGTTTTTTTGCGCCGGTTTTTTATTGCAATGTCTCCTTGCGGGATTAATACGCATTACCTCACGTCCTTTGTTGCTCCTCGCTGCCCAACTGCTTGTTACTCATTACCACATTTCATTGCATTGTGTGCAGACAGCAATAAAATCCCCAATTAAACCATGTAAGAATGCTGCTTGGCTTTGTTGATGTTAAAATACAGCAGAACAATAGGAGCAAAACATTTAGAAACACACGCCCTAACACCTATGGGAGTGTTTCTGCTTTGACAACTGTGAAGCATTAGGTAGATGGCATATAGAGTTACTGGCTCCCCTGTCTCAGCAGCTCTGGCCGCCCAACCCCCTTCCTCTCAGTGCCACAGCATGTTTTGGTTTCAGGCGGATCATGCCCTTTTGTCCACTGAGGCCTGACTGTACTTTTCAGGACAGACTCCCAGTATGAAGGAATTTCCCTGCTGTTTGACAACCCTCTCCTCTCTCCTGCTGATAGTCCAAAGAGGATCAGTCAGGGGCTGTAGAATAATAGACTATGGCTTTAATCAGACACTGTGGCAGAAGATAGTTCATGTGTTTAACTTTTCAGGGAACTTAAATGATTTAAGCTACTATTTTAACCAAACGTGTATCTGCAATGCATGTGGTGCTCCAGGCCCGTCCCATGTGCAAGTACAAGTACAGAGTTGTAATATTTGCAGTATTTGTGTATGTTTTCTAAGCTTGGATGCAAAAATTTAACAGAAATGAAAGGTAAATTTTATGTACAGAACAAATGCTACAAGCCTTATTGTCATCAGGTTTGACATTATGTACAAATATCACTTTTTCTCATCATAAACAAATTATTGTGTGCATTACCAGGACAATAAAAAGGAAAATGAGTCAAATTTCTTACAAACACTATTGCTTGGAATCAAAAACCAAAAAGGATGAAGAAAACGTATGACGACATGATCTGCAGCTCATATGTTCTATTTTGGCTCAGATATTACAATCTAGGGCAGCAGCTGACCATGATTTTCATTATCAGTTGCTCAGACAACATCAGAGAATAGTGTGTGAGGTCTGTGAGAATTTCTTTTCACCGTTGTTTGTTTTGGCTTAATAATTGAATTAAAAGGTTAATTGTTGGTCAAAGTTGTTGTTGCTAATTGATTTTCTGGTCAACTAATTGTTTCTGCTTTACTAGATATAAAGTACGAAAGAGTCCCATTTCAGATGAATACATCTTTTAACTTGTTTTTTTCCCTCTTCCCTATAGGTATGTCTTTCCGGCGAGGTGTGGTCAGGCAGAGTAAATTCCGCCATGTTTTCGCTCAGGCGTGGAAAGCCGAGCACTGCATCGATGATGTCAGGGTGTCCCGTGTGACGTGGGACAGTCCGCTGTGTGCAGTCAGCCCCAAATTCATCGCCGTTATCATTGAAGCAGGGGGAGGAGGAGCCTTCCTTGTTGTTCCGATCAGCAAGGTTTGACCATTCCTACATTACATTCAGCGTCAAATAAATACTACATCAATATTTTAAAGTCCTCTGTCTTAACACTACTTAAAGCATTTTGCTCTTCCTCTTGTGTCTAATGCATATGCAGCACTTTTACGGCTCTAAGACAAATAGCAGAGCAAAGGTCATACTCCTATAACGTCAACATCACAGTCACAGTTTTATCTTTCTCCTGCAGAGCGGCAGAATCGATCAGTCCTGTCCGACAGTGTGTGGCCATGCAGCGCCAGTGCTGGACATCCAGTGGTCTCCTCATGATGACAGTATCATTGCAAGTGCCTCAGAGGACTGCACAGTAAAGGTAGGTTGACAGCCTCCAGGGTTGTCATTGTGCTACTGGTTTGTGACATTTCATTTATATGTCACGTACCACAGGTTACAACAGTTGTGTAATATAATTGCCTGACAGCCACTCACTGTTTAACATGTTTTATCTCGTTTGTTTATTTTGTCCAAAAACTGAGGTGTGAAAGTTAGAATTAGTGGTTTTACAGGAGGTTATGGGAAAAACTAACCAGGCTAGTTATTTCCCCCTGCTTCTACTCTCTATGCTACTTAAGATCTCTGGTCAGAATAATCAGAAAAAAAAGAGATTTCAACTGGGAAAATTCATGCAAGTTGGAACAACAACTTGGAAATTGACATAAAGTTTGGTTCACAGCTTTCCCACAGTTCGATGTCAAATACGCCAATGAAAAATACTGAACATCTTCTTTCTAGGGTCCATGTTGTTTCCACATGCTGTCGTAAAAGCACACAAACACTTCCAAGTTGGAGAGCAACTTTCCAACTCAGGAGTGGGACCATTCAAGGAGCACTTGAATGCAGCATTCCTGTACAGACATGAGATTTGGATCAATTTTCTCCTCTAACTCTCAGTAGAAAGCAAATAAGTGCTTCCCAAAATGTCAAATAACTCCTTTATATATGCTCTAGAGGTTTAAAAGACTGGCAACCTCTGATTAGCCCTGGATAAGGGTTAAGATAACAACATTTCCTTTTCTCTTACCAAGAATAGATTCTCTAAGCTAATTTTATGGCATGAAAATTGAAGGTATTCTGTGTTCTGTACCTAGGCAAATGTCTGTCGTGTCCTGGTGTTTTTAGGTGTGGCAGATCCCAGATGGGGGCCTGACAAGTCCAATGACTGAGGCCATTGTGACTCTTGAGGGCCACAGTAAAAGAGTCGGCATCCTGGCTTGGCACCCAACTGCCTTCAACATCCTTCTAACTGCAGGTAATGTCATTTGACAGATTCAGGTACCCCATATTGGTTAGGAAAAAACCTGGATTGTGTGTGACGGAAGTATGACTGAGATCACTCCATTAGACAGCTCTTTGTTACCTGTGCACTGTGGAGAGCATGGTTTATAAATTAAACTCTACAGCTGTGAGGTTTATATGTTGTTTTACATATATTTACATAAAAAGCTCTAGCAGACCACATGAAAGGAACATGCATCACTCTAGAGTTTTGTATAACAAATGAAAGCCAACTTTGCCAGATAAATTTTCAGAAAAGTGAGAGTGATACATAGCTGCCTGCTTGTAAGTAGTGAGAGTTGAAGAACGGCTCTAATCTTACTGTGCTGGTATTCAGTGGCTGCTAGTTCAACTACTACTGCATTATACAAGCAAGGAATTGGATATCCCTGCACAGAAATTCATAGCACACAGTCCAAGTTTAAAGAGCAATGTTATTAACCTGAAATTACACTTTAATTAATTTCAAAAAGTGACAGTAACTGCTCGCTGACTTAAAGTATTTTCATTTGATCAGATAAAACAAACTTTATTTCTCTATAGGATGTTGGAGAAATATGTGTTTAGGTTAAGAGTTTAACACTCAAAAAGGCTGTGTGTGTGTGTGCACTGAACATGTTATAAATCACAGAGTTTTAACTATAAAGAGGAGCCTGCAGATGCCATCAAATGGGGAACCAGTCACCATCTTGCCCAGTATTTGCATATGAGAGAGAGAGAGAGAGAGTAGCTAAAGCTGCTACTGTATATCATTGAGAGAGAGAAAGAAAGAACAGTGCTCAGAAAGAACAGTTTTAAGAGCCATCACATAAGAGAGTAAAGCTCTTCTCTGGATCTCTTTCCACTTAGGTATTAAATGTCCTGTGTCCAACTCTACTTTTACAAAAAATGCCTTTATGCTTCCTCTGTTGGCTGAATCTTAATCAATCACACTATATTACTCCAGTGCTCAGAAACTTTTATTGACCTGTAGCTGTCAGAACAATGCTCATTGCCCTTAATGACCTTGCTCCACAGTACATATCAGACATATACAGATCAGTCAGTCAATTCACAGGGCACCAATCTCCTTCATCTTCTTTCAGCCTTCAGCATATCCTGCCCCCTGAACCCAGGCTTACAGTAACATGAGTAAATGAGCTTTTATATAAAGCTGTGTGAAATAACACAACTAAAGCAAACTGTCTCTCTCTTCTCAGGTTGTGATAACGTCGTTTGTGTGTGGAACGTGGGGACGGGGGAGCTCGTTTACCAGCTGAGTGATGCCCATCCAGACCTGATCTACAGTGTGAGCTGGAACAAGGACGGCAGTGCTGTCTGTACTGTCTGCAAAGACAAGGCCCTGCGTGTCATTGACCCACGAAGAGGCACTGTCCTCAAGGTGATTTGAATTGCCCTGATACATGCAGATGACTTCAAAAGAGGTTATAGGTGTATATGTACATTGTCCTTTGTTTCTAATTATTCTCCCAGGTGAGAGAGAAGGTCCATGATGGTACCAGGCCTATGAGAGCTGTGTTCCTCGCAGATGGTAAAATCCTGACCACAGGCTTCAGCCGTATGAGTGAGAGACAGCTGGCATTGTGGGATACGGTAAGTCTCTTCAGTTACATGTATGCTAGGAATTACATCCATGTTGGAAAACTCTCCTGCATTCGATTCGAATGTCAAATGAATTTTTTTTTTTTTAAATTGCAGAAAGATCTCTCAGAGCCAATGGCTGTACAAGAAATGGATACAAGTAATGGAGTTCTTCTACCCTTTTATGACCCTGACACAAACATGGTCTACCTGTGTGGAAAGGTTTGAATTTAGGATTCTATGCAAACACAAATTTCTCCAGCTGGTAATATTGAGTTTGATTTGTCATTAATTTTTTGGTTTTGGTTTCTGTTTTCAGGGCGACTGCACCATCCGGTATTTTGAGGTGACAGATGAATCCCCTTATGTTCACTTCCTCAGCTTATACAGCAGCAAGGAGCCGCAAAGAGGAGCAGGCTTTCTTAGTAAAAGAGGTGTGGATGTCAACAAGTGTGAAATTGCCAGGTAAGTACATTATGTTTTATATATGGTCTTATCAACAAATTCAACAAAAAGACTTAAACTACCAATGAATTTATCCTATGAGCAAGAATCGTCTGTGCTACTAAATTCTGGTATTTTATTCTTTTGTGCCAGAGGCTTCATTGCTGCTCATAAAAAATTAAAACAAAAAAAAAAAATTTATTGAGCAACACTGTTACACTATCTGACATCTTCCTTCATTCCCATAAACAGCTAGTAGTTTAATTTTATCAATTTAATTTTATGCTGCTGTAAATAGATAAAGTTTTTGTTTCCGTTAAGAAATCCATGTGGAAGATTTATATAGAATTACCTCAGACTTAACTTTAACAAGATTTGTATTTTCCTGCTCTTTTGTAGGTTTTACAAACTGCATGAAAGGAAAGTGGAACCCATCTCAATGACTGTACCACGGAAGGTAGGAAGATATTAAATTGTAAGCGTTCTGCATAGGAAGGAAATCTTTCCATAATTGAACATCAAAAACATTTAACTTATTGTCCCCATCTCTATCCTATCTCCTCAGTCAGATCTGTTCCAGGGAGATCTTTACCCGGACACAGCCAGCTTGGAGCCGGCTCTCCTGGCTGATGAATGGATTGCTGGGCAGGATGCACCACCACTGTTGGTTTCTCTGAGTAGTGGGTACACAGCTCCTCCATCCAAGCACAGAGACACCCTCAGGAGCAAGCCCAAGCTCGTCTCACAAGACTCTACAGGGGCCGCCCCACCTTCAGCAGGCAATGTAGCAGCTCCAACATCTACACCTACCTCCGCCACCAAGGAGATAGAAGAAGAGCCACAGCCACGATTAGCCACAAAGGAGACGGATGGAAATACTGAACGGCCAAAGAGAGAGGTGAGTCAATAGACTGAGACATATTGACCATACCAACATTTTTCATGCTCCAAGTTATATTTTCAATTGTTCCCTCTGTACTGTCTTCTTTCAGGATGACATGTTGAATGAGTTGTTGGCAGAAATGAAGGCTTTGCGCGCTGTCGTCCTTGCTCAGAGTCAGAGAATTGAGTTGCTGGAGAGGCAGCTGGCTCGGATCGAAGATGGGGACGTATGAGAAAGCAGGAGATTCACTACATTTGGAGGGCAATCTTACTAATTCATAGACCATAGCCTTACTAGAATCAACAAGTATATTAAGCTGTGTGAGAGGGAGAATGTAGTGTAGTGTAGCAACTAACTGTGAATCACAGTGGCTTACAACCAGATCAATTATTGCAACGAAAACAAGACCACAATTTGATTCTGCGATTGTTTCCTAGGTTGTGATTGAGAATGGGGTGTCATCTGCATACAGTGAAATTTAACAGTGACGTGATTTTTGTTGTTTTTCTTTTTTTTTTTTTACTTATGAAGGAGTATTGCAGCAGCTATTTGGTGGTCTGTATAGTGCAGCTTTGAGCTTTGCAAAAACCATGTTCTAATTTTGAAGGGCTTTGAAGGAGATACAGTGGCACCATTGCCTCAAATTAATGCTCAAAGTAGGAACAAACAGCATTATATTTAAGCTATTCGAGGTTGACATTCTATAGCAAAGCAGTAAAGTACCTCTAATATTATTTCTTTTTTCCTCTGATGCATTCACAAAGGTAAACAATGGGGCTGTCTAATCAGGTAGTCAAAGCTGCTAATCTGACGTCATATCAGACCTCCAGTTGTTAACTCAGTGTGTAACTTGTGCTTTGTTTTACTACTTCATTATAGGATGATCTGTGTAAGTTACAGTAGGAATATCTTCTGGTACACAAATCATAAGCTTGACAGAGAGAATTGTGTGAATGATAGCTGATGAGAGTGTAGCTAAATATTTATGTGTATTGTAATTTTGTGTAGTCTTTGCAGTCAATGAAAAGGTAACAATTGTGATTTTGTACCTCATGTCAGGTTTTCTGTGGCATCATGAGGAGAGATATTTGTCTACATTATCATCAAGAGATAAATACACAGAAATACTTGACTGACTGCTGTGAATTTTGAAGAGAAATAAATTTCACACCTTTAAGTCATCACTTCCCCTGAGTCAAATATAACACTTGTTACAGTGTAATGTCACTAAAACACATTAAATACATTGAAATAATTAGTTCAACAAGTTGTTGGCAGCCACTAGAAGAGGACGTTAGAGTGAAATGTGGGAAATTTTCTACGGTTTGTAATTGCATTTGTATTGTATGTTGTTAAAAGATTGAAAACTCTGATTTTTTTTTTTTTTTTTTTTTTGCAATTACATCTAGAGGCACTTATCTGTCACATGTACATCTGTCAGTTATAGTGCAACAATGGTACATTCCACATGAAACTTATTCCTTTATTACTTTAATAGTAATTTATATTTCCTTATGCACTGACCTCCTAACACTAAATGTAAAAGCAGTAGCATTTTGAATGAGACTACATTGTGAAATCTTAATAAACATTTATTCCTACTTTGTATTAATTGAATGCCTTTTTATTTACATTGATATGTGCATATTGTCATATGTTAGTGGTTATTTTTGAATAGCGTATATTGAACGTGTACATGCCAGAAAAAGGTTGCTGCTTTTATTCACATACAGCATGCACACACAAAAACACACCTTATCAAGTATGCAATACACTTGAGATTTCATGCCATGAAACGGTTGCAGTCTTGCAGTTTCTGAACAGCTATCAAATAAATAATTCTTGAAACAAACTTAATTGCATGACAGAATAATATTCTCAGTGCCGAATGCTTCTTCAATGCACATAACATCACCATTGTGGATGGCCAATGGTGATGTTATGAATGGTGATGTCACCACAAAGGTCTGGATTGACTATTAAAACACATAGAAACTTTGAAATTTTGTGAATTGATGGATTAGAATCACAGAACAAATTTTGCAAAAGTATAGAAAGACACGAAAGCTTTCTGGCATCTTAATTAGGTTTGTGAAATAATTGGTTTCACTCTGTGGTTATGCTCCTTCTATAAGTTAAAATCCTTCACCAGTCATATTTATGTTATTCTCTGGGAGACATTTTATAATATTACTGTACAAACTAACTAATTGTACAGTCTTTTTTGAATGTAGAGGCTGTGGCGTTTTGGCCACTGAAGCGAAAACAGGAAGTGGCTGACTTGTTTCGCATTCGGAATCTTTGTGCAGCCTTTGAACTTGCATCTTATGCTTTTGCATATTTTTCATTGGTTCAATAGGTTCAACTTGTGTGTGTTTAAGTGTAGTATGTAATGATAACCTTAATATATATTTGACTGGATCCCTTTATTCAGTGTGTATCAAACGTACTACATGACATCAGCAGTAGAAGCTAAGTAAAAAATTTCACAGTAAAAAACTTAAAATATGTATATCTTCCTCTTTCCATAAATAACTGCACATGTTCTTCACTGTGCTTTCCACCACACCCTGGTTGATTTTGTTTTAATCTGTGTTTGCACCCCCTCTACCCCCCACCCACCACTCACATAGCTTTTCTTCACTACATGCAATGCACCAGCCCTCTCTCGTTTTCTCTCACCTCGTCACATACACTGTTCAAAAACACTGTAAATGTCAACAGGCAGTCCCTTACTAGTCTTTGTGTTCTGGATGCGCAAGTGTTGTCTCCCGCTCACAACTTTGGTGAGTTCTTTATTTATTCCTTTGCTTTTTGGTATTTGGATTAACTTCTGAACAAGTATTTTTGTCTTTTCTCATTTAAACGCCTGTTTTCTCTGCCATCTCTTCTATTTTACCTCTATAACTGTTACCTTAATATTTCAAAATTCTAACACTTAAACCATTATTTAATCTACCATCCATGTGAATTGGTTTTATAATTACAGTACTGCAGACATTAATTTACCATTTGAGTCAGTTACCCTCATACATTTAAGCTTTAATTGCATCTTTAATTTGCTTACTTCAACTTGTATTAGTATTTTTAAACTTAATGTTGCATTAATAAATGTTTGAGTTTAGTCTGCTAATTTATGACTAGAGTACTTTCTTCCCATGTCAAGCTGACAGAGGCAGTTTAATTATCATTTTGACAGGAAACCAGCAATGCTGTGAGCGGTCTGCTAGTTTCCTGCCATTCTAGCACAGACAATTTCATGCTCAAATAAGAAAAAGGCCATACAGGCTTTCTGTTCTATCTTCAGCGTACGTATATGTTCAATTTGTTTCTAGATGATACAGAGTTTGTTGTTTAATGTGATGTTAAGTAATCCAAAGGCTTAGCTACAAGCACCATGCACTGTAATTTATTTATCTTATTTACTGTTTTTTCTTTTTAGATTCTGGCTGTAAATCTACAAATGGATCTCCCTCTGATCAAAACTTCTCAAATATTTTGATGGTACAAGGAGTTTGACAGCAAAAATCAACCTGTAACTGTGACACTACACCAGTGCGATTTTTCTACTCAACAGGGAATTGTCTAAAGAGGTACATTTCTTTACAACTTGATAAAACTGAGAGGATATCTGGTTCTTCTGTAGAGAAAAAACAGTATTTAGCATCTGTACCAATCTGCTTTTAGACAAGAATATTTGAAATCTAGATCTGCTTGTTTGCACATACAGCAACTATAACTATGACGAACCACTCATGTGGCACCCAGCTATAATCGTAAAACAAACCATAAACTAATTATTTATAACTATTTCTGCATATCTTCTGTTTTCAAGGAATTGTTCAACATTTTTGAAAATATCCTTATTTGCTTTTTCCGTAGAGTTAGACCCCACCTGGCTTTGTCCTACCAGCAACTGTGTTTACCACAGTTTCCATGTTTTATGCTTGGCAACTACTGGCTCCTGCTGCATATTTTAATTCACAGATGTGAAAATACTATTGAGTTTTCTAACCTAACTCAAATCAAATCAAAAAGTGTAAAACTATCTCTTTATAAAACAGTCCCACAAAAACAAAAACACTGAAATCAATGAACGATGCTGTCCATTGTGTGACATGCTAACTCAGTGAACCTTTTCTCTCCCCTCACTCCAGACATGGCTAATTCTGGCATCAGTGAGTCAAATCAGACCATCATCATTCTGACTTTGCTCCTATTGGGTCTGATTTTGTTGCTGATCTTCTTGTACAAGAAGTTGAACAAGGAGACTAATGGAGAATACACCATCCATCGCATCATGTTCAAGGAAGGAGGGGTCAGGGACCGGGTGAGGAATGCTACATTAACTCTGGAGACACATCTTGGAGTCCAATTGTGGCCTCGCAGTGATACAGATGAGGATGGAGAGGAAATGCAGGAAGTCCAAGTTCTTCAGACACAGGTGGAGGTGGGAGGTAGCGAGATAAGTGACAGCCAGGGAGCCAACAAGGAGGAGGAGGAGGAAGAGGAGGAGGAGGAGGAGGAGGAGGAGGATGATAATGTGGCACTGTGTGGTAAGACAAGGAGAGAGGGAGATAACACCACAAATGAAAAGTCAAGTTTGGAGGATTCGGAGGCAGGGGAGCAAATTGTGCCAACAGACCAGTCAGAGGCAAAGGAAGAGCCAGATGCAAAAAGGGAAGAAAGTAAAGGGGAAGCAAGTGGAGGGGCTGGATTGTCAGTAGCTCTAAAGCAGTTTTCTGGAAGTGCCATCTGGTCTGAAGAAAAGAAGGATGAGGGTATGGACAGGGATGTGACCGCACTGTGAGTACAGAGTGAGAAATATATGAAAAATATGAAATACAAAGAATGCTTCGGAAATATAGTACAGTTTTGGTGTAAAAAGCTGAACTGTTTACAAATCTATTTTTATTATTATTTTTTTTTTTTTTAGAAATAGCCAATTTCCAGGTCTAAAAATACTGGAATCACCCGTGAGAGTCGTCATGAAAAAAAGGTGACTAATGAGAGGGTTACACTGGGTTTTGAATGTTTTTGTAAGTGTTTACCTTTTGTGATGCAAAACTGACTCAGTCAGTTAAGAAATCAAACATTGCATTTTTGTGTCATCCCACTGAATGCTGTATATTGTGGAGTGTAACTTGTGTTCTTTATTGCTATAATTTTCTTTTACATTAAAAATAATAACAGGAAACTAAAAACAGACTTCAATGTGTTTTTCTTATTACATCTGAAACGATTTGTCAATTAACAGAAAATTAGCATGTAAATTATTTTGATCATTCACTAAGTCATTTTTAAGCGGAAATTACAAAATTTAAATGGGTCTAAGTTGACATAATTCCCTATTAAATGTACGGTGGTGGAAGTAGGTTCCTTATATATTTTACTTTAGTAAAAGTAACAATACCATTCTGCAAAAATAAGTTAAATTAAGTAAAAGTAAAGAAGAAAATGTATTTAAAGTACCAAAAGTAAAAGTATACATTGAACAGAGTAGCCTATTTGAAAGTGTAGTATTTTTTTACAGTTGCCTATAGGAATATTTTCACTAATGCATTAACACACGAGCAGCACTTTAGGTAGGTGGTTGAGGTAAGATGTGTAAGGACTTTACACATCAATAAAATGATGCATCTCAGCATTCATCATCATTTTATATGTAAAATTATAATCAGCAAATTAATGGTGGTTATAAATGCATAAAATGAAAGGGAAGCACAAGATAAGTGCTATGTGGCCTACTTAGGGAGCCCACTTCTCACAGCTTCATGTACTGAGAAACATTTCATGATTGTTGTTTGCAAAACATTTTAAGACATTTTATGTTCCATGATTACAAAACACAAAATAATACATTGGCCCTGAGTAGTCCATCAAACCAACCTTAATGAATACGTAACACACAGAATATATTGGATAAAAAACCTCATGGTCCGGGAAGTGACCAATGGGGATGTAGCTCAGTGGTAGAGCGCATGCTTCGCATGTATGAGGTCCCGGGTTCAATCCCCGGCATCTCCATTGGCTTTTTGTTAAATTAGGGTTCTTCTCATTTTTCAATACGAAACCCATCACGAGAGCCGGTGAATGTATAAAAGAGGCGATGTTAGCTGAGATGGGCCTGATGTGTTTCAACAAACACTTCATACCCCAACACGAAGAACAGCGAGCGTGACACGAGAGCCCGCTGTGATTGGCCAAACGCGCTCGCTTGCTCGAACCTGATTGGGTGTCAGAGACCTTCTTGGCGTGGGAGTGTTCGTGCACGCGAGTGTCAAACATTTATTTTTCGCCGGCTGAATAATTTTCAGCTGGTGAGAGCGACTCGGTCGAGCCACTGTGGGGAGAACTAAGAAGTGAGTCTGGCTCCAGGTGGATTAAACGCCAGTGTAGTGACACTTTATTAAAAACTATTATGTAACCAGAAGCCCGGGGTTTTACCTGAAGACTGAAGACATCCTCACG
This sequence comes from Rachycentron canadum, assembly GCA_038496675.1. Classification (NCBI taxonomy): domain Eukaryota; kingdom Metazoa; phylum Chordata; class Actinopteri; order Carangiformes; family Rachycentridae; genus Rachycentron; species Rachycentron canadum. Next base: position 7,345,998 of record CM076670.1, on the reverse strand, counting down.
GGGCCAGATGGATCATTACTAAAGCACCAAACTCTTCTACTAAGCAGAGATTTGACTGGAGACAGTGGAGCCGATCTAACCTGGTAAATATTCATCCTCTCAGGGGGATGTGATCCTCCCTCACACACGCCACAGATTTGGTCAAATATAAAAACCTTGCATTGCACGATCAAAGCCAGTCTGTCACAGTAACCTACTTTACGAGTGCCGCACCACCCTGAGCATCCAAGTTGCATTTTCTCCTCTCACCCTAACTTGATTGTGCCGGAGAAATGATTTCAGCACACGTCACTCATCTGCATAGGGAGTAAAATGCAACCAGCCTGCAAGGCTTTTAGCGCCCTGAAACGGTCTCTGTCCTCACCGGGCGATAAAAGGACCTACTAATTGCTGCATATCCGAAACTACAAACATGGAAGGTACAGTTTGCATGTAGTGTCATCTCGAAATATATATATTTATGTCCACAGACAGGAGACACATCTGGGTTGCAAACTGTCCAAGATGGATGCAGCGCCGCTGTGCGCAGGGATGCACGGCGGAGCGACAGCAATGTATCTTTAAATGCCCATCATCCCCGCGGCTTCGCTCTCATTTCTGCCTCGATATTGTCGTCTTTTTTTCTTTTCTTTTCTTTTTTTCTCCCCACCTTTGCAGGAGTAGGATGTTACTAGCATCCGCCGTAGTGGTATGGGAATGGCTGAACGAGCACGGACGCTGGCGGCCCTACAGCCCGGCTGTCTGTCATCACATCGAGGCAGTCATCCGGAGCGACCCGCGCTGTGGTAGTGTTGTCCTCGGCCAGGTGGACTCTCGCCTCTCGCCCTACATCATCGATTTGCATTCCATGCACCAGTTCCGACAAGACACAGGTGAGGCGCGGGGAGGAGAGGCTCAGACACGGCGGAGGGTGTAACGGTGTGCACGGGCCTGAGGTGGAGGCCTTTTTATTGCTCATGTCTGTGTCTACTTTATCTTTGCAAACCCTCTGCTCCAGATGTTGATGCTCTGATGGGAGTGTTTTTGCTGCAAAGTGAGTTACGGCATAAATACCGATGTTTGTATTTAAATAGTCTCCCATAGTTTCTTCTTACAGGATTTCCAGCTTTATTCAAACACCATCGAAGGGCAATGATTTATACACTATGTCTGTGGCTGTCAAAGTTGTCAGTGGTGAAGTGAGTCATTCTGATAGGATGTGTGTGTTTTTGCATGTGACACAGCAGCAGCTGAAGTGTCCAGTCATACTCACAAACAGTAAATACTTCACTCATGCAGTTTTTGTTGTAAACGCTATTATTAATACTGCTGCGTTTTCTAGGAGGATATTGAAATAAGAGGAGAGTTGTCACAAGTCAGAGCTTCATAACAGAGACAAGCAGGGCAGCTCTGACAAAGCAGGGAATTGTCAGTTGTTAGATGTCTAACTTTGGCAGAGACCCCAACATCGTCCCCCCTCTCTCAACACTGGCTGGCAAAAGCCTTTGTGCACTTTGTTTTCCAAACCTCAGCAGAGGCTGAAATGTGGGAGCTAGGCAGGGTGCCCCGATTTTAAATAGGAGACAGGGATGAGGAGGCGGGGGAGGAATTTCAGGAGTTTGAGGTCATAGACAAAATGGGGTTGATGGAAGCAGTTTTTGTGAATGAACTCCCTTGTTGTCATGTTAAATGTGGCAAGCTGAGCCACGCATACAGTATGGATATCAAGTTGGATCCCATTCAGTTTCTTCTGTTTTGACAGTTTGTGAGTTATGCAGTTTTTGTTTTTTTTGTTTTTTTTTTGTTATCATCATGGAGGGATTACAGAAGCTACTAGCTACAGGCCTGGGCCAATGCCTCAGTATAAAGTGACTGCAGACAAAGAGACAAAAAAAAGACTTGGTCCTGTACAGAAGGGTAATGGGGCTTTTACTGGTCTGTACCTATTTTCTCATAATCCATCATTGGCTAACTCTGCTGTTGATTTAAAAAAAAAAAGAGAAAAAATACAGGCTGAACTGTAAAAAGAAAATATAAAATGCACATTTCACTTTAACATCAAGCTCATCCATCCTAAAGAAACAAGTGCACCTCTCCTACAGACAGGGTTTGATATGAGAAGGTTTTACAGTATGAAGACTCTGTAGAGTTTCTCTGGACACCCTGGGAAAGCAAACACAGCCAGCTTTGGGTCGGATCAAGGCTGCCAGCCAATCAGAAGACAGAACACCGTGTGCTGTTACCAGGGGCAACCTGTTTGCCCAAATTCTTAGCAAGCAAACACAGACATGTTGAATTTGTTAGGGTTGTAATCTACTTGTCCTCAGCAAATAGTCCTGTCCACTCACCTCCTCCTCCTCCTCCTTCCACATCTCATCACCCAGTGTCATGATTACAGCTCAGGACACAGAAAGATGTTCAATATTCAAACTTGATATCCACAGTGTAGGCTAAGATATCACCATTGACATGCAGTCATTACCTTTTCAAACACCCCAGATAAGGTCTTCAAAATGTGCATGAATCATTTAGTTGTTTATGTTGTGACCTTCTGACCTCTGACTCAGGTACCCTTCGACCGGTACGACGTAGCTTCTACGACCCCACCTCAGCGCCAGGACAGGGCTGGTTGTGGGAGTGGGAGAACGACGCTGGCAGTTGGACGGCGTACGACACTGAGGTGGGCATCGCCATCCAGGCGGCACGAGATCGTCAGCAGCCCTGGCTGGACTTGGCACCACTGGGTTTCTGCTACCTCATTGACTTCGAAAGCATGACCCAAATCAACGGGCAGACACAGCGCTGCCGGCGCATCCAGCGCCGCTCCGACCTGGCTTACCCACTGGTGTCTGGGCCCCTGCCCAAGTCCCACCATGCTTGGGGACCCACGTCAATGCCCGGCCATGGGGGGCTGCTGGGTGTGGATGTATCTGGAGTGGGCATGGGGATCAGGATGAGCAGCAGTGGGACTGGAAATGGGAGCGCGTACCCCAGTGGGGCTCTCCCTGCTTCCGCCATCACATCTCTGGGACAGCCCTGTGCCTGTCAGCAGTGTATGCTGGTGCTGAGTGTCAAAGCGGGCACCATGTCGACTGCTCACACTCTGGGTCGGAGGCCGCCACAGACAAAGCCACCTAGTCCCAAAATCAGCAGTCACCCTGTCCCAGGAGGGTCCTACTCACTAACCCTCCCTCGGCCTCCTTCTCTGTCGAGATCACTTTCCCCAAACAGGACGTCTATAGTTGGGGCGACAGGTGGCTTCAGTGTAGGGGGTATGGGTGGTGCAGGAGGTGTAGGTATCGTCGGTGGTAGCGGTGTTAGCAGTGCTAGCCTTGGCTATGGAGGAGGCTTCACCCACTCTCTGTCCCTCCTTGGCTCAGCTACTGCCGCTCTCTCCATCTCCTCCACCCGCCCCCCTCCTCCACCTCTCCCCCCACCTCCACCACCTCCTCC
>CM076670.1:7317668-7342509 GCA_038496675.1 Rachycentron canadum | reverse complement strand
GCTCACACTCTGGGTCGGAGGCCGCCACAGACAAAGCCACCTAGTCCCAAAATCAGCAGTCACCCTGTCCCAGGAGGGTCCTACTCACTAACCCTCCCTCGGCCTCCTTCTCTGTCGAGATCACTTTCCCCAAACAGGACGTCTATAGTTGGGGCGACAGGTGGCTTCAGTGTAGGGGGTATGGGTGGTGCAGGAGGTGTAGGTATCGTCGGTGGTAGCGGTGTTAGCAGTGCTAGCCTTGGCTATGGAGGAGGCTTCACCCACTCTCTGTCCCTCCTTGGCTCAGCTACTGCCGCTCTCTCCATCTCCTCCACCCGCCCCCCTCCTCCACCTCTCCCCCCACCTCCACCACCTCCTCCACCCCCCTCCACCACACCCTCATCTGTCGCCACCTCCCCTCCTCATCCTTCTACCTCCTCCTCGCTCTCTGCTTCCTGCTCCGCCCCTACAGCGCCCGCTCCAGGACCCCCTCTCATCTCCACGGCTGCCTCCACCTGCACACCCTCGCCTTCTGCCCGCGTCCTGGGCCCAGTGTCTTCATCTGGTGCTGCTGCCTGCGCTGCCCCTCTGCCGCCCCGGTCCAGCCTAGCAGGACTGAGCCGGCCTGCACTGCAGCGTATCGCCATGGCTCAGTCACGTGCCCTCATAGCCTCGGGGTGAGTAGACAGCCACTGCAGTCACATATCAATTTACTCAAAATAGTCTCACATAGCCCAAAAAGTTTTACCCCAGAAATGAAAATAGAACCTCTGAAATTGAAGTGTACAGAGATGTCAAAGGCAGGTGTGTTTTCCACACAAAGGGTGTGGCAGTCACTGTCAGGGAGTGAACATGTAACGTGTAAGGTACCCAACCCAAATTTTTGTTATGTATCAATGAAACTGGTTTGAGACATTTTAATCAGTAAGTGTTGCTAAAATGTATTATTCAAATGTTCCCCGGGGTTCAAATCCCATCTCAATTTACTGTATACAAAAAAAAAATTAGACCAACTAAACAGGATATGTAAGAGGCTTCAGTTTAGACAGGAATTTCTCATTTGTTTGAAGGCCTCATTACACAGTGTCTGACATCGGCCTCATTAGCATTCGTGAGCCTTTAATCTTTGTGACAAAGTCCACCAGGCTCGTTCATTTCCATGGAAAAACAATGACGAGCATTCATACTGAACAGGCTCTGCTCTCACAAGTGTTACACACATTCCAGGCATTTGTCATGCAACAACTTAATGGATTTAAACACACATAGATGTGTGCATAGTTTAAATACATATGTGGTTAGTAAACAGTTGTCACCAAACTTTAGGGAACTTGGGGTCTAGGATTCAGAAAAGCCTGGAAATACTTGCACATAGGCTGGTAACCATAGCAACTAACGTGGACCAGGTGCTTGTTTCACAAAGCAGGTTTATGAAGTTGAATAAGTTTGCTGATTAAAGCCTCGGCCCTTAGCAGATATGAAAGAAGGAGTGGCATATAAAAAAAAAACTATGCAGGTTTTACTGCATACCACATCTGGAGTGCATCTTGGATGTAGCTGAAACAAATCTGGGATGTCCTGATTGTTATCACTTGGTATACAGTGGTTCTCTTGTGCTGGTCTTCATTTTGTTTTGCACATGGCTCTGATGTCAAGTCTGAAATTTGGAAAAAACAGTTGGGACATCTGCAACAAGGTCCTGTGAGCCTTTAGTACCTGCACCTTATACATGCTAATGCCAAAAAAAAGAGGTTTTACTAGATTATGCTATACTTAAGAAATTTGGAATATTTTGTGATCAAAGTAGTGAAGTTTTCATATTGTTTTCATTAAAGTGTTTTCTTCAATACCAGCCCAACTTGGCAGTAGCTTTAGGCGTAGAGTTACTTTACAATATGTCAACGACTGAGGAAAGTAGATGTTCTTTTCTTTTTCTGTCTTTTTATCAAGGTAATTTAACTTTTTTACTGATAAAAGCACATCAGGAACATCCTTTTTTATTCATAGCAGATTATTTTTATCGGTCCTAGAACATGTCTGTTGGGTATTTTTGACAACTAAAGGTTCTGATCATATAGATAATTCTCCACGTGATTTAACACCTGAAGACACCATCTGGTATTGTAGGTGTTTTGACAGTTGTCAGCATTAGTGAATGGTAGGAGGTGAGAGAAGTCACAGTATCCAGGTGCCATAGCCAGAGGGCGCTGGTTAGCAGGATGTGAGTGGTTCAAAGAAGACTATTAGAACAAGAGCACAACTGTTTCTTCATTATTATATCATTACTTTCTGTTTTGCAGCTGGTGGCGGCACCTTCCTGTGAGCATGTTAAAAATTTAAGCATCATACTCCCAATTATAACCTTTCACATTTTTCATCGTGATCCTGAAGTCTCCCTGAAAGACGTGTCTGGGATGCTCACTTGTTTTGCAGTTGCCTCAAATATGAAAATGTCACAGCTCATAACTAAATGTACCTCATGCATCCCAGATAGTTCAAAGACATGGAGTCACTAAAGAGCAATGAATTCAGATGCTTGTGCTTTGATCAAACATAAAATAATTGCTGTAGGTAATTTCCATGTCAGCCACCAGCAAAGCGAGCGCCCCCAATTTCTGAATCCTCACATTAGCTAAGAAAACCTCTGTAAAATAGTTTAGCAGCAGCTAAGCCTCAGATTAATACCGAATACCACAGGCTTAATATTCCTGCTCCAGTAATCTCTGTATTTTGTGTCAGGTGAGTTGTGTGACTGACCCATTCTTTAAACATATCAGGTGAGAGTACTCCCCTGTCCAACAGATGGTCGCACCTCCTGCTGTAGTAAAACCAGCAGCGTCACAGATGAAGAGTCTCTGATCCCGTCAGCCCGGGATTCTCTGCACCTCTCAGCCGCTCGCCCTTCTTCTCTCCTTCAACATGTTCTTAGCACAAGCTCCACTTAGTGCTCCTGCTGTCGTCCATCTTACAGGTCTATCCCCAAATTCATCCACAGCATCACAGCTACACTAATGCACCTGTGGTGGAGAAAAAAAACCTCCTGGAGCCAGTGTGAGGGTTTTATCATATAAAACCATAAATTCCATTAGGATCACGTTTATAAATTAGGATTTAAAATACAAAAACTGTTGAAAAAGGGTATTGTTGAGGCATTATATTAATTTCTTCTGCCTCTGCACATTTCACTTGATGTATCTGATATTTAATAAAAAAAATAAAAAAGGAAGCAATAACTCTGATTTCTGAACCCACAGTGTTGTGTGAAGGCATCAAATGCAGCTATTTACTTCTTGTCCTGCATTAATTAATTCTTTCTGCCAACTGGGGGCAGAACTATGACTTGTTAAAATAAGATAGGATCAACAAGTGTCACATGAATACAAGAAGGAACATATGAACATAAACAAATACAGAAAAGAATGGAAAATAAAACAAAAATAAGCAAACAATAAAAATAAAAAGTACTAAATGCTACATACACAAATAGTTCATGTTGTATTAAGAAACAAAAAAGTGACAAAATGAGTGAGATATAGATAAATAAATACTGAGTGATTTTTATAGTTATTATTGACATTGAATATCAATTATTAATTATTGATATTGAGATTTAAATCTGCTAAAAGAAATAGAGAAAGGTATGTTATAGTTTAGTCATGTTGGGAAGTTGTCGTAATGTTTGTTTTTGTTGAGAGAACTTGCCGCCAGTGAAACGGAGCAGATGGTTTCTTAGTGAAGACTTAAACTCTGAGGGGTCTCCAATGTCACAGATTATCAGAGTGATGAGAGCTGCCTCTGGTCCACACACCTGTTGTGGCCCTTTCTCCACTCACTGTGGTGGATCAGATTTTGGGCCACCGCTACAAAAACTCATCATATTTTCCTGAGCAGAGTTTTTGCTCCCTCTTCATGGGTTTATCTCTGTTTCTGATTTGACTTGATTCAAGGTGTGAGCTTGTATCTGCAAACTGTGTGAGCGCTGCCATATGCTGCTGTTTGTGTGTGACCATCATCCAGTGCTGCAGATGGAGGCTGCTCTAATGCCTTTAGATTAGCCGGGATCAAAAACACATGACACGCTGACACACCTCTCCTCCTCTTGTTTCCCAACCTTTCTATGCTTTTCTCCTACCATCCTCTAATCTTTTCATTATATTGCCCATGACAATGTCAATCAACTTATTCATGCTCAGGATCAGCAGCACCTTTTGTGACTACTGAATCACGTAAGGCACGAACACAGGGAGCTAATACCTCAGCTTGGACACGCTGTTGGTAAACAAACCAATATAGTATGAGAGCACAGTGTATCAGATTGACCAGTACAGGAACTGAACAGTACAGTGACTCTCAACTGTCATTGTTGCATCATATGTTTGAAGTGGAAAGGAAATAAATCAAATACACTGAGAAAAAACAATAGATTTTCACCTCTACATGGTTAGAACCTTAATTAAATTAGACTAAAAGATAAATAGATACAAATATCATAAAATATGAGGAAAAATCACATGACGTTTCTGTGTTAAACAAGTGTAGTTGTTTATTTGACTAATAAAAAGCAAACATAGTGTTTCATTAAAGCCTTTTTGATTATGGGGAATGATGATGATTTGCAGTGGGAAGTACAGATTTCTTGGCTGTGAATTGGCCCTACATTAAGACGTGTAGGTGGTCATATGAAAAATTCATCATCTCATGTATTTTGTTTGATTGATTTTATTATATTAACATATTGAAATATCTGTGCAGTTGTGTTAGTACACAGTTATATGTGCTAATGTCTGTCTGCCTTATGGCAGCCTGGCAGAGTGACGGGGTAACTAACAGGTAATCCCTGTGACGAATCCCTGGCCTACAACCAGAGTTTAGTCAACAGATGGAAACAGGTGGATTAGCCCTATAAAAGAGGAAGGAGACGTGACAGCAGCACACAAGCAGAGGAAGAGAGAGACGAGAGACAGAGACTAACCCTAACCTAACGCTAGAGGACTGAGAAACACCTGTAAAGAGACAAATAGTGAGACAGGTGGATTTTGTTGCTGGAATATCTTCACTTGTATTTGTAGTCTCTGGTGCTTTTAAGAAGGAAGGATGACTGTTATCAAAACTGGCAGACCGTAAGTAAACTTCTGTGACTTGATGGTTTCAGTGGTGATATGAAACTGTTGTTGTGCGTTTCCCCTGTTGATAATTAGAGATGTTGTGCACTTGTGGTTTGACATTTTTACCAAAATTAGGACATATATCTTCAACATGTATTGTGTCATGTCAGACTTTTTTTGGTTTATTTGACAAGCGAAACATAAAAACAGATGACTTTGCCCAATATCTGCATAAAATCAAAGCTGCTTTATTTTGAATTTTCAATCAACATCCTTCTTTAAGTTGAAAATACTTTTAATTTGTCTTGCAAAAAGTAATCTGCAGTCAAATTGGTGTAGTCACTAATGATATTGTGTTATCAGTTGTTTTCAAGGATCTAAAAGCTAAATGCCATGTGCTGTCATTTTAAGGTTACCCTTAAACAGCAGGAAGTGCCATCTGATGATTGTAGGACAGTATGTCAAGTCGTGATGGTCAGCGTCTGCTCGTTTCTCCACATGACTCGGCAAAAGCTCCTTAACCTGATGACACTGGGTGAACTAGGAACTAGCATATGCTCTGTGCAGCTGTGTGTAATGCTGTCTGTTTAGGAGTGACTCATCAGATTTTGACATCAGGCTGCTGAGGTGACCTAACCTGTAGTTTGTCTGCCTTTAATGTGTCATTGAGCTGCAGAGTAATATACGTCTTTGTTGTGTTTCAGAGTGCCAACTGTTCCAGTAAAGAACCTGAATGGATCTAGCCCTGTGCACCCTGCACTGGCAGGTAGATATATTAACCAATCATGTCATTTTATTTAAATCTATCAGAAATATTTTCTTTAAATCGGGTCTAAAATTTGGCTGTTTTTTCTACTTTGAAGAGGCATCTTCCTTCTTAAAGTGTGTTATACTTTTACTTTTGTCACTGTTTTACTGGCCCCATATTTAACTTGCCTTTGAATAAACCCATGGCCAGCCTTCACCAGGAGGGTTAATAGATAATTCCCTAGATAAGGAACTGCATTACAGAGACCCCAAAAACCCCAAATACAGCGTCTCACATTCCCCCTCATCTGGCTGTGTGCAGGTATTACAGGGATCCTGATGAGTGCAGCCGGACTTCCTGTCTGCCTGACCCGCCCACCCAAGCTGGTGCTTCATCCTCCACCTGTCAGCAAGAGCGACATCAAGCCTGTGCCCGGTCTGGGTCACTGTTGCCGCAAGACTACCAAGAAACAGGCCCGTAAAGGTGGGTGTGATAATGATGAATCTGCTTTTGCTTTAGGCAGAAAAAAAAAGTTTATTTATATAGCACCTTTCCAACACAAGGCAATTCAAAGTGCTTTACAGAGGCATGGAAATACATTAAAAACAGAACATTAAAATGACATTAAAATAGCATTTAAAAAACATTAAAATGGCATTTAAAAACAATCAAAACAAAAGGCTGAATGTGCATTTTGCTTCTAAACAGATCACCATCATACTTTGTGTTTTCATCTCATAGGCAAGACCCCTGAGGAGGTGGTGAAGAGGTACCTTCAGAAAGTTCGCAATCCTCCAGAAGAGGTGAGTTCTCCTTCATGATTTTCAGGCTCTGGTTCAGTTAAACAAAAGATGAAAGTTAAAAACCCTTGATAACAATGATAATTTATAAAATGAATATTATATCATAAATGATCAATTTTGAAATTCTCACAATATCTAGCTTTTTTCCCTCATTTATTTAAAACAGGAACACTTTGGATTTGTTTTTAAATGGCCAGCAATAAAAAGATTGGATGTGGTACACCTTGCACTTAAAATTCTCTTCTCAACTCCAGGACTGCACCATCTGCATGGAAGTCCTGGCAGGACCATCAGGCTATAAGGGTCCTGGTGTTGGCGGTATCTCCCGGGCTGAGTCGGTGGGGCGCCTGGCACAGTGTGGTCACCAGTACCACCTCCAGTGCCTGGTTGCCATGTACAACAATGGGAACAAGGATGGAAGCCTGCAGTGCCCCACCTGCAAGACCATTTATGGAGTCAAGACCGGCAACCAGCCCCCGGGCAAGATGGAGTACCATGTCATCCCCCACTCACTGCCTGGTCACCCTGACTGCAAAACCATCCGGATCATTTACAACATCCCACCTGGCATTCAGGTAAATTGAGGCCAATGGTTTCTGTGATACTTAGTCTGTTAGTCATTTGATCTTTGTTTGGATGATTGGATCAACTCTGATTTCTGTCTTCAGGGCCCAGAGCATCCAAATCCAGGCAAACCCTTCACTGCCCGTGGGTTTCCCAGACACTGCTATCTCCCTGACAGTGAGAAGGGACGTAAGGTAAATGAGAAATCTTCTCTTTCTGATATCATGTGTGGCATGAAGATTAAATGACCAGATTATGTGATTAAAAACAACACGTTGTCTTCTTGCTAAATGTCTTCATCCAGGTCCTGAGGCTGCTCCTGGTAGCGTGGGACCGCCGGCTCATTTTCTCTGTGGGCACATCCAGCACCACTGGTGAATCCGACACAGTCATCTGGAACGAGGTGCACCACAAGACGGAGTTTGGCTCTAACCTAACTGGCCATGGGTACCCTGACCCCGGTCACTTGGACAACGTTCTGGAGGAGCTCAAGGCTCAGGGCATCACTGAGGAGGAGTGTCTACCCAGAGACTGAACAGAGATATTAAAGACACCGAAGGCACGAGAAACCAGGCAAGAGTCTGTAAACACACAATGCTGGGAAGGTATCCACAGCTGGACAGGAGAATTATTTTCAAAATATGACTGAATGAACAGAGGGTAACTTTTACCACCAGAGATGGAAAACAACTTTAAAAAAAAACAAAAAAAAAAAAAACTCTTCACAGGAACATTAAAGAAAAAGTTTCAGCTGAATTTGCTGAGAGTAAAATTTTTCTTGTGACTGCATGAGTCAGTTTTGAAACATGGGAAATTATTTTCGTTCCTGATGCAGTAAAAGTGTTGAGATTGCAGATGTTTTTCAGTGAGACATTTGAGACCACTGTGCACATGGGTCAGTGTTAGATAAAAAGAAAACTGTCATTTATACTGTGAGACTTCTTATCAAGAATGTAACTAAGTGAATTTTGCTGAATTGAAGTGTTTACCACAACTACTGCTGCTATGTGGAACTGAAAGGAGGTTGAGATGGAGACAAAAAGTGGGGTCTGTAAGTTTTTCTAAGTGTTAGTCCACAAGCAGAAATAACTTTTCACTGCAGATAAATATTTCAAGTGTATAACTGGATATCTGAGCATGGATATTTGCTGACCTCTAGTGGTACTTTTCCAGAACTACATTCCTTTTTAGGTTTGATTTTTAAATTGTATTGTTGTATATTATGAATACTTGATATATTATATGATATCATTTCCATTTTATCATGTTTTTATATTTTCAGTTTTACAGTTTTGTTTTGTATGGCGTGTTTCATTCCATTGTTTTTGGTTGTAGTGTGACAGACTGAGATGTGGGGTGAAGTTAAGAAGAGCTGACCTGAGTTTGCCTGACACTTTATATGCCATTTACCAGCCCCTTTCTTTAAAAAAAATCATTTTCAGTATTTTGTATTTGATGGGTTCACAAACTGACATTCCTTAATTGTTCTGTCCTCGGAGCATGGGTGCATTTAATAGCTTTCTGTGTCTTCTCGTATCTGCATTACTATTAAGTTCTGATAGAGGAAAAGCTACTATGGATTATACCACCCCCTCCCAGGAGGAGTAAATACCCCAAAAGCTAGGATTGAACCTCCTGCCTGAGCTCAGATTTGCACAGAGCTTTCTACTTAGTATCAAAAGGAAACGGACAGCTTGTATCTACTGTACTTTTGTGTAGGACGCACACACCAGCCTCAAATGCTCTAATCACACTACAAAATGTGGTCTTTAGTTGTTTTTTGTAATGTTTAGTGTTTGCCATGAGCAGGTGCAAAAGACTATCTCTTGTTATGGATCCAGCTTTGGCCAAAGTGGTCCAGTCAGTTTGCATTGAGTCAGTTGCGGACTGGTTTATTATGAGGTACAAGACGTATGACAGTATGTGTTGACATACTAATGTAGGCCAACATTAAAAGCATTTATACTTTATGATACTTTATGTATGCATTGTACTATATGTATGTGATTTATGTGCACAAATTTGCATTAAACGTTTTTTCTAAGGTTCAAAGAGATAACAAAACCTTACTCTGGTTTACTCTTTTATTTTATGTTACATTAATAATGTATTGTTTATTTAAGTCCATATATTACTTTAAAGTGAGACTATATGTAACGTAAAATTAAAGAGTCTGAAGTCCATTAACTGACTCCGTTCACTGCTAACATTAGCCACCATAAGCTAATTGTCATACCAGATTGTAGCAGCAAAACTCCTGGGTGCACTAAATTGACTAGTGCTGCATTTGTTTCCTCCTGAACTCAGCTTTTCACCTATAAGAAAAAGTTACATTGTCTATTACCTGAACCCGAATGCTGCATCACATCTCACTGTCGCGACACACAACTGAAAGTGTAAGTGCACCTCTGAATGAAAAATTTCTTTTCATTTAATTCAAACCTTTTGTAAAAACTATTCATGGAAAGATTAAATAACATGACAACGACTGCACAATCTAGTCACAGTATTCAGTACAGTATGTTTGAAGTACAAGCAACCTGCATAAAAACTACAGTGGGACTATTAAATGAAAAATAAGTTTGGATCAAAACAGTTTTCGATTGTGTTTGTGTACCATGTTACTGTTACTGCACCACAGACTAATGACGAGCAGAGCCCTTTTTGTCACTGGCTACATCAGATAAACGTGTCATAAGGTTTTACAGCATTGAAATGAGTGATATATCTCTTGAAATTACGCATTATAAGTATTGCAGGGCTATTTCACATTTTCACATTTGTTCTACTATTAACTGACATCATACAGGGGGGATGGGGGTTATAATATGATCTAAACATGATGATGATTATCTTGATTATGTTACACGTGGTGTTGTGAAAAATTGATTTCTGGTTTGTCTTGCCATTTAGATTAGTTTACAACATGAAGATTTTATAGATCACTCACGTTACTGACTTCTACCTCTAGACATGAGCGGCGCATGACCAGTTTATCTGTAGATTAGTCTGTCTGATGGATTAGTAGTCTGGATTAACTCATTGCCACTTTATTGAATGAAAACATGCAGGAGGGTAACTAAATACAATTATATTGATCCCAGGACCTAGAGAGTTAAAAAATCAGATGTAATAGAAAATATTTCTTCATATATACAAGCATTTAAAACTTGTTTTAGGATTTATTTAAATGTCATGGCATCATAACGCTGCAAGAAAAAAATTTGAATGAGAGTTTATATCTGAATAAACAATCCCATTTTTTTCATTTTCTGAGGTTCAGACCTTTTAATTGGCCTCTGAAGGCAAAAGAGAAAAACAAACATCCAAAACCTTTCACACCAACTTTCATTCACTCTTCCATTCCTGCAATGGCATATCTTAATGTTTGTCTAAGTGACAGATGTGATAGATCTGGTAAAGCTGTCAATTTGCTTTATGAAAATACACCAACTGCCTGTCAGGTGACTGAGGAGCAGATGGGTTAAGGTTTTAATCTGCCCAACTCAGTTAAGAACTCAGTTAAGCCAGACTGACGTCAACTAGTGACGCTAATGAAGATGAAGTGAGAATAGACAACTTGTGTATGTAAAAGTAAATGTGTAGAGACAAAGAGGCAGAGATAATGCAGAGGCAGGAGATTAGTTTGGGTTTTTACTGTCTATGTATTTGTGTAAACGCTGGTGTGGCTTTCCTACATAAATATTTTTGGGGAAAAAATGGGACCAGCGAGGGAGGGAGAGAGAAAGGGAGGAGGAGACCAGAGGAAAAATGCTTATAAGGTTGAGTGAGGGTAGACGTGGATCTGTGCCACGGGGAGACTTAAATGGGGGAGGGGTCTCTCCAACTGGTCAGAGAAACCCCTCCTCAGGGGTCCATTGTCTACCACCCACAGCTATGAATAGAAAGCTGATTACAGCAGTCAGCATATTGTATTCCTTTTCAGGGTTGCCTACGGCTGATTGCTGCATGTTGCTGCTTTGTCTGATGTCTCTCCTCTGTTATTTCCACCTGAGGTGTTTCACAGTTTCTCAGTGAAAGGCTTTTGCTCTCCTTTTAGCTCTAAACTGCAGACTGGAAGTGTTTTCCTCTCCTCAGCATCATGCCAGACGAAGCAAACCTCCTTTCTCCCTGTCTCAAAACGACTTGTCTATTATTAAAAGCTTTTAAATGGAGCAGTGTGTTGGCTGACTACCAAATCTAGTGCCTTGTTGCCAAGGAAACACATACCCGTGGTCTCAGCTCTCTCTTTTTTTCGCCCCCCTCCCCGGAGGCTCATATTTCAAAACTGTCAGCAATCTGGTGCGCTCACACTGCTGCCTTTCAGCTAAAAGCTTTTTGTGCTGCTAGTGGAGCAGAATAGAGGGGAAAGGGGAGCAGACGGGAGTGGTTAGAGGAAAGGGGAGGGAAAATGACGGGCCTCCCTCGCCGTTGCCAAGGCAACTTGATGTCATGGTGACATCACACACCACTAAAAGCTTTTAACCGGATTCCTCTCCTGCCTTAGGCCCCATTTTGAGTCCTCTTTCAGCTAGGCTAGGGGGAAGGGCACAGGCAGGACGGTGGTGTGTTTGTCTTTCTGCATGTATCACTCCCACACCTCACACAGCTCTCAGCACAGTAAAAGGCTTTCAAATTCAACCTTTAAAGAGCCTATTTCTGCAAACACAGCCAGCACAGGCCAAGAGAACCCATTTAAAAAATGGCTTCAGAAGATGGTTTCAGCTACCTAATGCCAGGCCACAGTGAGAAACACAGGCGGGCCCCGAACTGGACCGACGGCGAAATGAAAGCCCTCCTCTATGTGTGGGAGGAACACCACAACGAATTGAAAATGAGCAAGAGGAACGCCAAGGTCTACGAGAAGATGTCCCAGAGGTTTTTCCAACTGACTGGAGAGCAGCGTTTCAAAGAGGAGATCAAGATGAAAATCACCAACATGTCTTTCCAGTACAGGCAAGTGAACCAGATTCCATGTTATGACCCCAAACACTTGTTGTTGCACAACTATAAACATGTTGTTTTTTTTTTGTTTGTTTTTTTTTTTTGCTACAACAGGCGGCTGAAATCTACAGTTGGTGAAAGTGGGGAAACACCAGATTGGCCGTACTATAAAGCGATCGAGAAGATCCTCTCCAGGCCGCTGGAGAATGGGCGGGTGAACTCTTTGGAGTTTCAGGCCTCTGCTGCAGGTCCTTCCACATCCTCGCAGTCTACAGACAACCTGGTACCCCCATCAGAGGAAGGGATGATGGGATTCCTGCCAGAGTACACGGGCTCCTCAGATGAGATGGAGATAAAGCAAGAGCTGGACTCTTTGAGCTCTGACAGTGACAACACACAGGGCTCCAGGTAACAGGAACTAGATGAGATATGTGTGTGTTTGTATGTGTGTCTTTTCATCACAGTTAAAGTTTAACAGCAGGTTGATAAACTAACCTCTGTATTGTGCCAGAGAAGCAATCTCAAAATTGTTCAAACAATATTCAACTGAGCATAATAGAGATAATAGCCACAAGGCTTCAATTTGACATGTTGCAACATGGCATGAATCATAAATTCCTGGAGTACCATTATTTAGGATTAGGAAACATGAATTCTCTTTGGTCAATAGATCTTAAGAAGAGAAACATTTTCAAAGCCAAAAGCAACAATACAGATCAAGGTTTTCTTTTAGCTCTATTGGCAGCCTTTTGTGGCTCTACACTTACACTGCCAACACAGTTACACAGTTTGCATGGAAATTGTGTAGGTGGTCAAATAGAGAACAATATGTAGGCTATATATAGATTTACATGATATTATCATATATATCATATTATATCATATATACAATGTCTTGAAGTGACACTTTTGTATAACAACAATATAATTCACCATGGGAGTAGAGAAAAAACTTAACTACAGTTAGCTTTAGCTCAGGCTAGCCATGGTCATCTTCAGCTTCATTTGGCTTGCTACTGTTAGCTATTGTTAATTCAATGACTTCTGGCTTTGGGAGAAAGTTGCTTTTGTTCTCAAATTGCAGAATGAGCTGAAGATTGTAAGACTAAAATTAGCTTTTGAACCCAGAGGTCATCACTTCTTTACTGCCAGATCCAAAACATCCCCCTCTCTGTTCTCTAGCTCTCATCCAATTTCAACCAGGAAGAGGCATGCCAACAAGCACCTTTCCATGAAGAAGAAGAAGCTGCGGGTGATGCAGGCTATGCTGCAACAACAAAAGAGGTCAAGTCGAGCCATAGAGGAGACGTGCAGGGAGGTACGTCGAGCCATGCACCAACAGAACCTCCTCCAAGTCCAGTGTCTGCAGCTGCAGGAGCGTATGATGAACCTCCTAGAGAAGATGATCCAGCCTCCATCCACCACATCAGCATCATGGGGTCAGAGTGGGGTCAAAGACTCAGGCAAGCCATGAAGTGCGGGGGTTGTGATTGTTGGAAAAGATCATGGTCTTGCTTCACCTGTAGCCTCTGACTCAAAAGTGAAGTTTATTTTGAATTTCAGTTACATATTGAACAGAGAGGTACGACGATACTTTTATGATTTCTCAAGGTGTCATTAGCCTGAATACCATTAATGGAATGTGATCATGTTAATAATCATAATGACCATTATGGCATAGACATAGGCTGGCACTATAGCATACAGTATGTTAGGCTCCAGTGTTTTCATTTCAAGGATATTTGTATCTTTCTTGATAATTTGTGCCCTATTAAAACACTGTGGGAACACCAGCCTTGCAAAATTAGACTTATCTTGTCACTTCATTTTGTCACTGTGCCAGGATAATTACAAGTTGGGGAGGCTTGATGCCAAAACAGAGCAATTTGTAGCATTATGAACCAGGAGTTGAGGAAATAATCCCTGCTGTTATTGAGTGGGTTGTCAGCAAATAGCATCATAATCAGCACAAACAGCATTAGATTTCTTGTTGAGGGAAATTTCACATCTCTCAAATAAGTCATTTTTATGCTCAAGGGCAGGATAGTCAGTATTAATAAAAACATGCCGGTTTACTGGATTAGAATTGCTCTAAACCTTGGTTTTTCAATGTCATATTGATGTGGCTCAGCAAAACAGACTGGAACAGACAGATGAAATTATGTATTGTGATGGCACATTTCCTGCTTTCAAATGAAGGTGAAACTCATTTAGACATAGTAAATCAAGGAACTAGAGAAATAGATACTCTAACTCATTCTCCTTTTCAAATCCAGTAACTTCAGATTGTGTGTCACTCTGACCACACAGATTACTCTGCCTGCACAGAAATTGGACTAGGTATAGTCAAACAAATAACATTTATACAGCATTTAATCTTGGTTGCTTTTGTGCTTTTAGGATTAGACATGACTGCATCTGTTCTCCTTTGCATTATTGCTGAATAAAACAACTCATGGCCTGGTCATCATTTCATGTGTTTCAGTCTAATTTTCTCCACTGTTTCCCCAGCATATCTGTTTCTGGAGGGTAATTATTGAAATGCAAAGTACACAGAAGGCAAGGAGCGATAGAGCTGAAATGTTAAAGTCTTTGCCTTGCAGCCTATTTTAAGAGGATTTGGAGAAACTAGGGATTAAGTTAGTTCCTTCACACACTACACCAAAGTCACAGTTTCATCAGAAAGAAAATGCAATACTGTTCTTTTATGCAATATATGACAACTGACACAAGGCTCTCAATCATCTCACTTGTCACATGACATGTTTCATCAAATGTCTGCCAGTTATTCTCCTTTGCTGCAACTGTGTTGGCCACACATGTGCAGTAAAACCATGTGACTTTGTGTGCAGCCGTTGCAGCCCTTTGACCAGAGGTTTGTTTACAAGCCGCTGGCTGTGAAGTGCTGCACCGGTGTAGAAGAGGCAGGTGCGACCGACGTGTAAAGTGACTGAGGTATGCAGCAATAACAGATAAAACCATATTGGTATGATTTTTTTTAAAAAATTTTCACATATTGTGAACTTACCATGAGTGCATTTTCATATCTAATTCTGCTTCTTCGTGACACGTGTCCAGTATGATTACAGAGCAGCGAGGTTCAAATCCCAGTATTTCTACATCTTAGTGCAATTATTAATTTAAACTATTTACGATATTAAATTTATTGATTGACTGATTTGCCTCAGTGCAAAAATAAAGAAGGTCAACTGTCATCAATATCGACCAATAGGATCACGCCAATCGTTTGAATGTTGAGCGTAATAGGCGCGGCGATTGGCCAGAGGGAGAGGTCACGTGTTCGGGAGACGTTACGCTGTCATGGTTACCGTGAAAGACGCTTTGTGAGTCAATGGAGGGAGGCGGTGTTGTCGCTGTTGGCCATATGGACTACGACTGAATCACAGCGCGGAAATGTTGATGTAAATAGTTTTTTTTTGTTTTTGTTTTTTTTAAATGGACGTGTAATGTGGAAAATGTAAAGGTTTGGACTTTTATCGACGTGAATGTAAAACCGTTGGCGTTTTTGCGGAGCTTTTCGTCCCCCCCCCCCCCCTCCCCGGGAAAAGGTAATTTGAAAACTTAGCGTTAGTCTTTTAAACAGCCTCATTATGGGACTCATCGGGGATTTGGGGACTTTATCGGTTTTAGTTTTTATAACGGCGTTGAAAACAAAAATAAAGCTTCGCCAGGTGTTTCCTGTGTTGGAAAAACGTTCAACTTGTGTGGTGAGCAGAGTATTGGAACAAGTGAAAACAGTGGTTGACCGAAACCAAAGAGTCTGGTTATCATTAAAGTGCTGTTGCTGAGTAGGGAGCCAGCTGGCACTTTAGGGGGAGAGGGGTGAATGGGGGTAATTTGCAAGCTGTGTCATGAAAAACAGAAAAGCTGCGTGCCTTATCTTTGACAGATAATTGCTAAAATAAGATTGATACCAGTGGCTTGCTTAGTTATTAAATTTCGTTGGTAGACTTGTAATACAGCTGGAGAAACACCCTGCCTCTTTGAGCCATTAAGCCCACATTATTTTTATATTATTACAGTACTAACTATTTTTTCCCCTAATTTAGTCCAAGTTACATTGACAAGAAGCATTTTATTTGTTTGTATGGTTTAGTATTTAGTGAATCTGGTTTTAACAAATTCACTAAAATCAAATGTATTATTAATGCAAGGCTGAAGTTACTTAATTGGATTGTTTTATTGTATAAAAAGTAGTCAGTGTATCAATTAAAGAATTGACAGAAAATTAAGTGGTTATTGTTGATGAATCTAAAAGTTTTCAAGCAATAATGACAAAAATTAGCCAGTTCCAGCATCTTTGAAGTGAAGATTTTTTGCTTTATTTTCTTCAAAATGTTGTTTATCAATAACAATTATTATTATTGATATTTATATTTTTATTTTAACTCACTCCCCTTGTCATGCATTTTTTTATACAATGCAAACAAACAACTTATCAACTTTGTTTTTCCTGTTTTTTTCCCCCACTTTGTGTATCTGTAGCATGACAACCAAACAATAGTGTTTGCAACCTGCAAGTGTTTCAGTTCCCACACACTAACGCATCTAACGGCACCCTACAACAAAGATGAGGATACAGGGACAGCCTGAGGGCGCAAGGAGGCGCCTGGATTTAAATGCAGTCGGTGAGCTCAGGGGTGTGGAGGTCATCCGGGGTCGAGCAGGATATGGCTTTACTATTTCAGGACAGAGGCCATGTCTCTTGAGTGGCATCCTGGAGGGAAGTCCTGCTGACCTGGTGGGACTTAAACAAGGGGATCGCATCATTGCAATCAATGGAACCGATGTGTCCACCGCTTTGCATGAGGCTGTCGTGCAGTTGATTGGCAGCTGCAAAGGATCCTTGCAGTTGGTAGTGCATGCTGATGGCCGAATAATGGGGAACCCCATCCTAAACGATGCAAAATTTGGAATATGCCACAAAAGTGGTATTTTCCAAAAGACAGGTGTTCTTCGCACTATCTCCGATGATTCAAGCAACTCTTCCTTTATCTCGGGTCATGCTCTCTCCACCAAACAGAGGCCAGTGTCAGAGCCTGATATGTCCCAATGGAGTGTAGTAGCTGAGCAACCAAAGGAGGAAACTTCCAAGGTGGGGGACACAGACTCTGTTTTTACAGACCCAGAAGAAGTCAACCCAGACTGGAGTATTTTAAACACGACCTTGGTGGTTGGCTATCTGAGCTCCACAGAGCTGATTTTGAACACTACGGAGTCAGAGGAGGACTGTTTAAAAGCTATTAGAGAGCGAATCCGACAGTTGGGAACAGAGCAGGATACCCATACTCTTGTGATGATGAAAATTATGTTTGATTGCATCCGCCTTTGTGACGATGCAGGTGCTGTTTTGGCAGCTTTTCCTGCTGAGAACCTTGTCTTAGGCGCTGTGTGTGCTGAGGACCCACGATTTTTTTGCCTGGTCACCACAGCACATATAATAGATGGCCGTGTACCAGAAGATGGTCCTCTGCGTGCCTCCTGCCATGTTTTTTTTATCGACCCAGAGTTAGGAAATCATGAGGACCACAAAGGGATTGCCGCACGCTTTGGCTTTCACTGCACTCCAGATCCAGATGCCTTAGGCTGCCTGGAATTCCCTCAGACTCCCCCAGATGTCCTTCACTTTGTCACAGTCTTGTACAGTGACATGGGGGAGGCTGTGGAGAAGCTTAGAGTAAAACTGGACATGGAGGCTCAGCAGCAAGCCAAGGAGAATGGTAGCACTGGTAAACAAGGTAGCGCCAGCAGCAGTGGGGACAGTGGAATTGAAAATGCATCACCCCCTGAGGAGAGAGCGGACAGGGATTTCCCTTCTGCAATCCAAACCCATCCTGGGGCCCACCTCCCAAGCTGTCCATGGGATTATCCTCCGACTGAAGACCTCACCCCAATAAACCTTTCTGAGAATGGCCATAAACTTAATCCAGAGAACAGTGCCAGCATACATTCCCTTTCAGAGTCACTACCTGGTCCTGATTCACTAACCAGCTTTTATGGAGGTCCCCCACCCAGGCTTGAGTTCAAGTTTAAACCCCCCCCACCACCTCTGCCTTTGGGTAAAAAAACAAACTTCCTTGGAGACCCTCTTAGAGCTAGCCAAAGATGGTTCTCAAAGCCAAAGTGGACAAAAGCCCTGAACAGTGATCCTGAGGATCAGGTGACATTCACCAACAACTGGCCTTCCAGTGTTAGCCTTAGCACTGGCAGGAATAATCTGCCTCCCCCAATGAGCCAGATTCCTTCAGACAGGTACCAGCCAGCAGAAGTCATGATGCTGCCTCCCAGAGAGGAATGGACCAAAACGTTTCTTGAACAGAGAGAGAAACGGCGGAAAGATGGTCCTACCAAAAATGTGAGTAAGACACTTTTATTACACTTAATTGCCTAAATCTGCAGCATTATAAAATGGCACCTGAACCACATTTTGAGATGCTTTCTTTAATCATGTCACACAGGTAGACCACAGGAGCTGTGGTCTAAATCAGAAGTCCCCTACCTTATTTGTTTATAACCTCTTAAAACAAAGCAATATCTTATGACCCTTATTACCAATTATAAATGTCTAGAGCTAGTGACAGGTTCAGCAAAGACTATTTTCTTCATCTTTTGTTGAGAGGCTTAAATAGGATCCACAAAGAGCATAGACAGAAAGCCTAAGAATATAAACATCATTTTGTGAGCAGAAATATGTGGGGTTTTTTTATGATTCTTGTCCCTTTATCGTCCAGCAACAATTCAGGTTTATCTTGTGACTCCTTGCGGGTGTTTTAACCCCCATGTTAAAGACCATTGATGAATAAATTGCTTGAGTAGCACTAATTACTCACTTACAATTCAACTGCTTAGCAACAACAAGGTGAACCTTGTAAAAAAAAAAAAAAAATCTATTTAAAAAATCCATTAAGGCTCTAATTTTTTTGCTGAAGTAAAATTACAACACTTAAAAATGATTATTTTTTATTTTTTTTAAGTTTCAAATATTGCTAGATACTGTAGTATTTAAACTGATAGTCTTGTTTTTGATCAGATAAACAGTATCCTGGAAGGTAATTTTTCAGCCATGTGAAAAGAGGAAACCTTAAACAAGGTAACTTTAAATAGATCCATTGTATGCACAGTCCCGCTGCGAGGAGAGCATCTGTTTCTGTACTTCATTCATTTAACATAGCGACACAGGAAGTATTAAATGGTCACGGGGAGTTGAGTTTCCAGACATTGAGGGGGTGTTAGTAAGTGTGTTTTTGGTGGAACCTAAAATGATATACAATACTACTATTTCAACAGTCAATTGGTGCTGAGTGTAAAATTGAACTCATAAAGCACCTGTTGTAACACAATGATGTCATTGTCATATACATGTGGATACAGTTTTGTGTGTTGCTTTCCTCTTTGCCCACAAGATGTCCCTGTGTTGCCATGTAGTCCCGGAAATCTGCCTTCTCAGGAAGGCAGTGATGTGAATGCAGTATTTCTGAATTTGTTTGTCTCTCAGCCACAGAAATGGCTCTGGTTAGCTGACATACAAGCAAAAATAGTTTTGTGAGAGGCTAAATATTAGAAATCAGGGGACCTATCATCAGGCAACCTAGGATATGTGCATCATGTATTCTGCAGTTATTCTAAAGTTTTTGCCATTTTTAGCCTTTTCTGTAGTTTACCACCTTATTTATTTAAGCAAAGTATTTTCCTGTGTTTATAAACCAGACTGTGCCTTTGTCCCTGAGCTTGCATTAGATCAGAAAGAAGACAATCTTGCACAGGAAGCCAGGCAAATTATGGGGTAGTGCCCATGTCATGCAGTGGTAATTATCTGCAATTCTTAAACTCTTGTTCAAACATTAGACACAGCCTCTCCAATCATAAGAATAGAGGTAGCTGGTGAAAATGCATGATCATTTCTGAAGTGATGAGGACAGAACGATGAGGGCAGAAAATCACAATGGCGCTATCTGATTTATAATGTTAGTTTCTGACAGACTGAGTAAGTGCTTCTGTTTTGGTACTTTGCAAACCAGGCTGCCATAGTTCAGGTTACCCTTATCTGACCAATTTGTATGTTTTCAGAGAAAATTGGGTGTCATGTGACCCATTACATAGTATATATAGCTTATATATAGTGTATGTGTATGTATATGTATATATATACACACACACACACACACACACTATATTTTAACTTTAACGGGGAAATTTGTCAAATCTAGTAGAAATACTGACATGTCCAGAATTTTCCAGAACATCTCACTCTACTATACTTTTATATTTGCATTTTCTCTCACATGCCACTTGTACACATGTATAATGACAATGAAGTTAAATTAACTGAATCAATTGATTTGAAATTATTTACAGTACTTTGAGCCAGTGATGTTAACTGACAGGTTATTTATTCTCATAATTTATTATTCTCCTATACAACCTCAAAACTGCTGACCAGAATCAAATGCAAGTATAACAGGATTGATAAAGCTGTCTGTAGTTTGTCTTTGCTCATCTTTCTGTTTTTTATTTTGATAGGGCTCCAGGTTTTGGGGTATTGGTGTTGCTCGTGCCTCAAAACGGCGCTCTGCCAAACGTCTCAGCCTGGCACGATCACTGGATGACCTTGAGGTATTGACTAAACTCTTTTTCTTCATGTTGGTTTTCCTAGTGTTTCATTTGCATTTGTTTGCATCACATCATCATCAGTTTATGGTTTTAACTGCAATGATTCAGTCATTATTTTTTCTTTCACAAAACTCAAAAGTTGTTTTTAAACGATGAGCCATGGCAGAGATTAAGTGCACCGCATTTTCCACATGGAAAATCCTCAGCAGTTTAAATTTCATGTAGTGTTTTTTTTTTGTTTTTTTTTTCAAGTTGACAGTCTGACAGTCTTCTTTAATCCCCATTCTGCTAGGCCTGTGCATGCAGAAAAATTGTTCAGCTTTACTAATGTGGACATTAAGGTGAACCATCCCCCTTTCTCCTTATGCTCCACTTTGAGCTCATTTTAACCTTTCATTTCCGTTGCCTTGAACTCTGCATTTGCTGCTAAACTTGTGCAAGGGGTGGTTCACAAAGTGGTCTTTGTGCGGGGCCAGAGGCATGGTCCTGTTTGTTTGGCCTCACTAATGAGCACTGCTGCACGACTGAATATCGTGCTCACATTCTTTCATATTAATGTTGCTGAGGAACTCTCTTTCTACAGTGGCCTCTGCATGCATGCATTACTCATGCACATTGATTTACATTCATAAAAACACACATACTGTTCTTTCATCTCATAATTGCTGTGAATGCACATGAACAGACACAAAAACAAACTAAAAAGTGGCATACTGTATATTCACACATTAGTCACAGACAGACACACCCGCAGACCACACATTGTACTCACACACTAAACTATGGTGTTGTTCAAAACCTTCAGGTTCTGAACAGGTTGGTCGCAGGACTGGAGATGACTGTAAAAGGTTACAACAACCACAAAGATTGTGCTTTCGCATGACAACTTCTGTTCCTTTGTTCTCTGTTGATTTACTGTAATCACTACACCACAGTATGCTCAAGCTCTCACACAAAAATGCAACAAATACTAAACATTGTTGCCCCTTATCCTTACTGAATGCTCAAATTGCAAGGAGCTAGTCCAAAATTGTGGTCAGTGTCACTGCTGATGTCACAAACTTGAAAACAAGTAGTAAAATTATGTACTTTTGTTTTATTTCTGAGCTCCACGTTGGCTGATTTGTGGAAATCCTCTTACTGTGTGTTTTTGTTGGTTAGGTGATGTGTCTCAATATATTTAGTTGCTATGGCTTCCTAGCAGTTGCTAATTATGTTGCATCTGTCAAGAGTGAAATTAATTCCAGTTTACCATGCTCCCTAACAACTAATGCAGCTGTTTTCCAGGAATCATTATCAGACATTTATTCCTGCTCTTTGTTAAGTTTGCTTCAGGCTGCTGTAATCAATTTTCTATTTTACACTTGCAGTATTGTGTTGTGTTCTCTTTTCTTAATACCTTGAGTTTACTTTGTTACACAGGGTCTTGTCACCTGTAATACCTGGACTTCACTTTCACTCTAATACCTTGGAAGTGTCAGTAATGTCAAAAAACACTTGCCTTTCACATGGTGACATCATGGGTAATACGATTTCTTTACATAATCCAGGTCTGACATTTCGGTGCTATAATAATAAATAAATGGATAAGAATAAATGGCTAAAAGGCTGACTTTGAACAGCTGAGGTACGCTGGGTTTGTGTCGTTTGTGTGTAAAGTAGAATTTGAATGTCCATATAATGACATGAATAAAGATATAATATATAAAGTTTATGTTCAGTTAAACAAGAATTGGATTGGGATTATTAAATTATGAATATGAATTTTAATTGCTTGTCTTACATTGTGCCGATTATGCTTTTTAATTGCATTTAGCTGCTTTGTCTCTCAAACCAAGTGGTTTGGAAAGTTTGCATTCAGCGCACTGGCTTAATGCTTCCTGCTAAAGTTAAATCAATCATCACTTTTTGATGCCAAAATGCCGAAATGTGTTCCTACACTAGTAGGAACACATTTTCATTTATATTGTTGAATGTTCTGTGTTGTTTTGCACACAGCCACATGGACTGCAGTTGTCAAAGGCGCGAATTCCCCTGTTTAGAACTCTGCAAGTGGTCCAAGATTTTGTACCCTTGAATTTCTGGTAGAAAATACATGATTCTACTCCCCAAGGAGAGTTTTAGATGGATTTTTGTTTGTTTGTTTGTTTTTTAGAGATCTGAGAGTAAAAGAAAAGTTAGCTTTTAACTATACAGTTCACACCAACCCATTTTAGATTAAATCCTATTATTTTTATTATTAGAAGATTATCTTCTTACCAAACTATGTACCGCTGACAGTATTTCTAAATCACGACAAACATCTCCATGTTCAGAATTTCATGCTGTAATTTCTTGTTATTTAATAGACAATTTATCACTAAGTCTCTTCTTCAAGGATCGCAACAAAAGTTTCTCATGGTACATCCAAAATTCAAAAACTGCGTCTAATGCAGAACTATATATCACCTATGCAGTTTGGAGTCTTAGTTGGCCTATATATTCCAAGAAATAACACCATAGGGAATGTTTCACGGTTGTCAAAGGCAATTAGATCCTCACCTTGCATTTGCCCCAGGGCTCTCATTTCAAGGGCTTCACCCTGAGTTCATGGTCAGAGATCAGATGGCCCACTTCTTAAAACTCCTGCCACGCCAAACCAAAGCCCATCCAATGGTGTTGCCAATGTTCATTGGACTTGGAGAACCACTTGTTTTTTTGTTAGAAGAAACCCTAACATGAGCTTTAATACTGGAACCTATGAAGTCCTCATACATGAGATGGTAGAGACAGGCTGGAAATTACAACATGAGAGGCTTTTCTCTTTTGAAGGCTGTGTTCCACTTCAGAGGAAATACAGATAAAGGATGATCAACCTATCAAACTAAAATGTTGACCTTCAGTGACTGCTTGTAGTACAGGCATAAACTTGAAGGGGTTTGAAGTGTTTGATTTCTGCAGCACTTTCTAAACTGTGTATCGTTACGAAGGACTTTGTGAAGGACTCTTCTCATGGCATGCTTTGCGGGAAAAAAAAGAAAAAACGTGATAAGCTCTCAGTCAGTACATGCATCTGGACTCAGAAGGACACCGTGAGACTATTTTGGAGTTCACCATCAGTGCTCAGGGCAGACCCTTGTGGATAACCCTTGTATGTGGCCTCGCTGCATGTTGTGGACGAACCCAGAACAATTTGGACGCGTTAGGCCGTGTTGCTTTTTCCATGGTCGGTGGTGTGCGTCACAGTGGCTTGCACAGGAATGAGCAAATGCTTGTTATTTTTCTTCACATTACAAAGGCTCTGACACGTAGCTTTTGCAACCCACGCACCAAGACAGAATAGCACACATATAATCTCGTGCTTTTGGACATGCATCGATGTGTGTCTTTATGGTTCAGTGGTGGGAGAAACTGCATTATAATTCTTGCGTTTGTGCTGATTCGTTTTCCGTGCATCTTGTGATGAAGAGCATTTTGATGTATGCTGAGCTTTTGTTGTCAGATCCTCTTATGTTTGGGCATGGTGAAGAATGTGCGGCTTTGTACCTCCATGAGCCCAACTGAAAATGCCCCCTCATCCCACTGCACAGTTCCACCACTATGAGCCGATTTCTTCTTCAGCACCTTGTTTTTACCTCCAAACAGATGCTTTGTGACTGTGATGCTCAGTAGTTGACAGCGTGTTCAACTTTACAGAGATGAGACCATTTGCAGGCTGCTGTCCCTGTGTTCACACTGAGACTGTCTTCTGATGTGTTACTGCATGTGAAAACATCCGTAATTGTGACCCGTTAGTTAATGCACAATGTTTTATTCAGGCATACTCTAGGTGCCTGCTGGGAGATTTGGGGCACCACTTTTGCTTCATGAGTGTGAAGTTTCCCCTTTTAGGTGTGGAGACATTAGCAGCTCTTGTTTGCACGCCTGCGGGTAATAGATCTATCCTGTGGGCGTAGCAGAAACCAAGAGAAGGCATGAAGACACAGAGACGGGGAGGGGGGTAAACAGAGAGGGAAAGAGGAGGAATTTACAGCAATGAGAGAGAGAGAGAGAGAGAGAGAGAGAGAGAGAGAGAGAGAGAGAGAGAG
>CM076670.1:7289052-7317291 GCA_038496675.1 Rachycentron canadum | reverse complement strand
GGAGAGAGAGAGAGAGAGAGAGAGAGAGAGAGAGAGAGAGAGAGAGAGAGAGAGAGAGAGAGAGAGAGAGAAACCGGTAGCAAGGGAAGAGAGACGGAGCTTTTGAACTCCCATTAGCTGTCAGGATTTTCGGCTCTCCTCCACGCTCTCTCCTCCCCTGTTGAGCTCTGTCTCTCTGCACTGCAAACATTGACTCACACACGCATCGCGGAGCTCCAGCGGATGGACTCGTTTACACACGCCAGGTGTGTGGAGCAGCGCTGAAGACGAGCCAAACACATGCACACAGCGCCATACATGGAGCAAACTTTAACTCTCAACTCTGTAAGTCTCTTATTTTTTTTGTCTGTCTTCACTTCTCTGTTTGGTGGTGCCATCTTCATCTTCCACACTAATGGTATCCTCCCTGTCACCGTTACTTTTCCTTCTTTGGGCTCTTTGTGGGTCCTGTTGTAGCCTTTGAGCGGCATACAGTGGTTAGCTTGTGTGGTCTGTCAGAGGAATGTTTTGAGCAGTGCCAGCCGAATTCTCATGTGCTCTATGGTACACACAGCGCTGCTGTATAAAGCAAAATGTGGTCTAACATTCATATCAGGATGCATGCTGACTTTAAATCAGGCGTTATGTTAAAGGGTTTTATGAAGTGACCCAGGAAGTGGCCCTGAAAAGTGACCTTTTTGCAGTCAATTGGTGGCATTAGAAGAAGTGAGATTCAGTGTGAGAGAAACAGAGATCAGAGGTTGTCGTTGTCAGAATAAAATCTTCTGTGAACATTCAGTAACTCTTTGTTTGAGGTCATTGTGTTACAGCAACAGTTTAGTCTGAACTTGAAATTGTTGCCTGTGGGTTTACCTTGCCCCTACTGGCTTTGTGCAGACATGTCTTCGCTCTGATTCACCAGCCTTCTTATTCACTTATCTCAAAGCAAGCTTTGCGAAAATATGCTCCCCCTTTTTTTTTTTTTTTTTGGTGCCACATGATTGCATGAATATGTCCGAAAGGAAAAAATAAAATAAATTGTATACAAGAAACAATCAAGTTGAGTTACAATTATAAATTAGATGCCACACTTCATTATATAAATTTCTCTCACAATTTTTGATGTGGGTGTTGTGACTTGAGAAAATGAACAGGAATAGTGTGTTCCTGCAGAAGAGCAGTAGAGGCAGGAGAACACGACGCACTCTTATCTCACTGACATCACATGGCCAGTTCTGGAGTGTGGGTGGACAGTTGCGCTCACGAAATGTGTCCTTAGGCTAGCATTATAGGATGCAAAGAAACAGCCTGACATTTTCTAAATGTCTCCACTATGATTCCCTTTCTTCTTTCCTCCTCCTGCAAGACGTTTTATTGCAATTACATAGACTGCTCTCTCCAAAGCCACTAACTGGAAAAACAGTATATTAACACAACAAAACTTGAGTAGAAGTTATTTAGCTGTCCAGCTGCTGCTCACTGTATGAATATGCAACAGCCAATAACCAAATGACCAGATGTGGCTGTGGTTGCTGAGTTTGCTGTTTGACCAAGCTGTAACCACGGAAAATACCCGCTGCCTCTCCATCTCTGGACGACGCACTGCAGCTCCACTCTCGCACTAAGGCTATGACATCATCTATCTACATTCGTGATTATGGTATATCTTTTTAGTCAACCACACAGCTCTTCATCATCCCTTGTTAATTGGCTTTAGGAAAAGCTGTCCGATCCAGAATGTCTATGGATGTTATACACAACTTCTGGAAATGATTCATTCCACACTCACTATTTACCTTCCTCAACCTTACTATTATTACATTTCTCTGCTTCACTGAAAGGGAATCTGCTGCCAAGGGTGTGGAGGTTACTCAACAAGGAATGGCTTCAGAACTGCCAAAGTCTTTTATCACCTCACTGGTAACAGTTCAGACATGTCAGGGATACAGTGGGCTGCTCGTCTTTCCTTACTGTTTACCTCACACCTGTAGCTCAGACAATGCTGCGGTGCGTTTGATTCATGGCTGAGACACTGAGAAAGAGAGCTTGTGTGTTTTAACTGGAGAGGATTGCAAGAGGGTTCAGAAACTGGATGTAGTAGGTATCGTTTTGGCCTTGTGTTGGCACAAGATGCTGCAGAATCAGGCCAAGGTCTTGTCTACTTCGCACTGTGGAAGTCATAAACATTGTTAGGGCAGCCAAGTTACTCTCCCTGTGATGTTGTGAGGCATTGGATTGGCAGTCTACTTTGACAATGTAAACACTAACTTTTCCATGTGAAGTATTTTTTTTAAACATCTTCATCCTGTGGTCAACATAAGTGAATATGATATTTATGATTATATAGCTAGGTTATATATGACCTCACTGTTTTAGGTAAAAGGCCACACATTGTTCATGTTGTGTCCTGCACTATGTGTCATGATGTTTCCAAAGGCAGAATATGAAAATGTTGCCCTAAAATGCAAATTATGTTCTGCAAATGAATGGCATATTATGAAAAATACTGTAAGCAAAAATGGGACCAGCACAGTTTTCTACCCACTGGGAGCATTGTTACCATGCCAAACACCAAAAGGGACATCCTTAACTTAAGCTTAACTTCCCTTCACCTCTTTCCCAGTCTTATTCAACGACCTCAGGCTCTGTGTGTGACCAAAAGGATTACAGATATCGCACCCTAGAAGGTCAGTAGGACTGGCAGTTTCTTGTCACCAGCAACATATAGCCATGTACATACTCAGGGGGCAGATATTCATTCATATCTTGGCCTTTTCGTCACATAACAAATCTACCCAAGCACTATGACTTCTCAAAACAGTGTACACTAAGCTTTCATCTAAGTTAGCTTGGTGGAAAACCAGGGGGACTCACAGAACTAATTATAAGTGTCAGGTTTCAGGTTGGAAAGTCCATTTCTGGTGTTTTTATGGAAGAGAAGGAGAGCAGTTGGAGGGTGTGGTGGCATCTTATGTGGTTTACCCACCTAAAGCCCTCCAGGCTCATGTGAGTGCAGCCCTTTCTCTATGATAATAAATTGAGATGGGAGGGTTCGTGGTCACTGGTTCTAGTTTCTCTCTCCTAAGTTATTCTATTTTTGTGGGATTTAGTTGTGTTGTGTATTTTATTTGTTACTTATTTTGTATGTAGCATTTCCTCCAACCAGCCTACCAGTGACATGCCAATATTCCCTTTTGTTACTTCAAGGAGTTAATGTCATGTGTTCATGCACGCTTTTAACCTTCACAGTTACAGCAGTTAGTAGTGAGTAGTTAGTCTGATGCCATGAGTTGACAGGTTCAGGCAGAGTTAACTGGTGAGAAGCAGAATTTACATTGGTATAAAACGGGAAAGACAAATTCTGATATTGGTTAAAGTGCCACATTCCTGAACCTGGGATAAGTAGGGCAGCAAAGGGAAAAAGGTAAACATATCCATTCACATGAATGCTAGCACACCCTGTCAGCCTTTTTATCAGCAACAAGTGGCTAACACACACACACACACACACACACACACACACACACACCGGCTGCACTGCACAAATCATAGTAATGCCACTTTAATCTAGAGAGGAGCAGAGTTGTACCCATCTGCTGTGGCTAACCAGTAGGAGTTGAGGAACAGGCAGTAGATTACTGCCGATCAAGGGGATTAAGAGATGAAACGCACTGTAACGATGGCCTCTGTTTACATGCAAATCGCTCGTGTCTTTAAAGACATCGAGAGCAACTCATTTGTTTACTGAGCGGATTACATTTAAAAGCCACCTCGACACAAGTCTGGTCTCTTTACATGGCTCATGATCTAAGACCAGACATGCATCATGTTAATGTCTGAGAGTTCTTGTTAAACATAAAAAAACCTTTATTAGATTTGTTTTTAATTAAACTCAACATGATTGAATTGAACTAAAATGTTGGGTTCCCACTCAAATCCTTGCCTCATATCTACACATATATTACATGAGTTTCACATGAAATTGTTATCTAAAGCTATCAAAAGTTATTTATCCTTAAAATGAGTGAATAGTGAATTTTCACCCCTGCATCATCTGTATCTGCTTGTTAGTTAAATGATAAAAATTATATGAACATATAGCTGAAATTTTTTCAGTAATTGTGCTACACTCATGTCTGAAAAGCCAAAGATATAACTGTCAAGTTAGTTGCAAAACACTACTGTATTTAGTCTTGTATTCAAATCTAGGATGAGCAGTATTGGAAGATTGGTTTTTACTGAATTCACATGCCTTTTATCTCACAAAAAAATGTATAATTTCAAGGTTTAAACTGACCCAAGTGTTAGTGTTATTGTGAAAAGCGTCCTTTCTGAGACCCTTGTGACAAAAATCGATATTGACTATATTTGCACCATAAGTGCAATTCATGAAAACGTGTTGATGTCTGACAGGGGTCAGAGTTAGTTTCACAACCCTCGCTCTATGGACATAATGTAGATGCAAAACCTAAGGGGATTTTGATCGTGTTCATGTTGTTTATCATTCCTGAGTTGTTAGCATCACATAAGCATGTTGACCTCATCAGATCCTTGCTAATGTCATAGATAATATGATGTGTCAGTGAGATTTGCTGTGACAAAAGAGATTTCCTGTAGTTAAAGTACTGTATTCCACTTCTCAACACTAGGTTGCTTGTTGCATGGCTACACTATCTTCACTTAGATATTGTCAGGGGAGTGTCATAATTCTCTAAATCTGTCTGTCTCCCTCTCTCTCCCACACCACACTCCTTGCTTGGTTGGGAAATAAATGTCTCTTCCATCTTATCAGTCACCGCACCCTCTCCCTCCCTCCCTCAAAAGGAAGTTGCCTCCATGCAAGGCTCTTTCTAGATGTTATTTTCAGGGAATAGTTTGTCGTCTGTCGCAGATAGCAGGACTAGATTATTTTCCGTCTTCGGTCAAGATTGCCTGGTGGAGAACTTGACATGCAATTAGTTAGGTCTTGTGACAAGCAGTGCTTATTGTCACTGCACAGTCTGTCTGCAAAATGTTTTGCAAATTGATTAAATCAAATGGAGCTCATGAGAAGCCTTTTTACTTTGTGGCAACAGACTAAATTTTTTCAGCAAGCAACAGAGAAATGCTTTTCCTTGAGGCGTTTTGTTTGAAAAGTTCCAACATGCTTTGCTCTTGTTATGGGCTTATGGATGTGCTCATCTGGCTGCACTAAACACTCTGCCTTGGGGGTGTCAAAGGGCAAAAGGAGACCTGAAGGGCTAAACTAGACTGTTCTGTGCTCTGTGATTTTCTGATCACAGTTATGGATGACTCAGCTCAGCACCACGAATAGCTTCTAATTACTGCACAAGTGATTTTATCTGCACATGAAAGCATAGACATTCCTTCTGTTTTGTAATTCTGCATCACAGCATTAAGTATGCCCTATGTAATTATCTGCAAAGTACAATGTTTTAAATGAATACCATTTTGTATTAACAGGAAAAGATGCATGTCTGCTGATGAACATCAAACTGTGACTTTGTAAAGCTACTGCCAATTCAAATTTGGAAGGAGAAAACAGGATTCTCCAGAGATTTAATACTTTGTTTAGTATTTCCGAGATGTTCCTGGAGCTGTATCAATGCACTCCACAGTTAGTTTTTATTTATTTTCCAGCTGTGAGTAGCTGTTCTATTTATCATATACTTTGTGTTGTGGGCCAATAATGTCCTTCAAAACCACACTCAGAAATGATGTAAACTGATCATGTGCAAATAATTTTGTCCTTTTTTTCTATGTGAACAAAATATATACAAAAGGTAGAAAGTGAAATGGAACTGGAACAGAGCTTATTTTCTTTTCTTTTTTTTTATGCATCAGATGAGGTACTCATTGAAATCATTTTGTCATATACTGTGATTGTGATATGAGTCATAATTTTAGTCAGAATGGTCATTTTTGCTTTTCATATAAAAAAGATTATGATGTATTTTTGGTTGATGTTTACATCAAACTAGCATGTTCCCTTAGGATGTGGCATCTCTGTAGCAACACAATACTTAATTCCTGGTATGTTGTGACACATTTTACTTTCATCTACTTTCTTGACAATATTTCAATTTTGATAATATTTTGAGTAAGCACTCATCCCCGGTGAAGTGCTTTAAAAGGTGAATGCAGAATTGCAAATTGCCCTTATGTGGAGAACATGTGACAAAAGAGACATGGTAGTCATCATGACACCTTTCCATACCTCAAAAATACCCCTGGTAATATAATCACAATGGCTGTGGAGGGATTTGGCATGTGTTATTAAAAGTGAATTTCAAGGATCATGTTTCATTGCCTCACTGGTAGCTAAACATGACCCCACAGCTTTTGAATTTTTTCTGAACATCCATTACGAGACCTTAAAACCCTTGTTCTGATGGTGGAACTGGGGAGGCAGTGTCCAACTTTCCAAATTCACAATTTGACAATAACTCTCACTTCATCCAGTGACTGGCCAGATGTGTGGAGGTGTGTAGGTAATCAGGGTTTGAGTGTTTCTCTCAACCTCTCATTTTTCAGTTTTCACACAGCTAATGTACTTGTGGCTTTCTGTGTGTTTTCAGGTGCAATATAAAAAGCCTTTGAGGAGAGACTGTCCAAAAGTGGGCATTGTTATTTATCCACATTTGTACATTTCAGTGCCAATAGACATGCTGTACAACCTAGTGTATTTGAAGCATACTGCGACCTTTTCTCTCACTCCATCCTCGCATGTGCTTTCTCTTTCATGTGCTTACATACATGAACGCACACCACTCCAGAGGGAATAAAGATGTCATCTGTGATTTACCCCTCCAAACCAGCAACACAGACATGCACATAT
This sequence comes from Rachycentron canadum, assembly GCA_038496675.1. Lineage (NCBI taxonomy): Eukaryota > Metazoa > Chordata > Actinopteri > Carangiformes > Rachycentridae > Rachycentron > Rachycentron canadum. The sequence goes on along the minus strand of CM076670.1, from coordinate 7,310,474 downwards.
GACAAACATCCAATTTACAAAGTGATAGACCATGTAAAAATCTAATTAAACAGGAGAAATCTACCATGAAAAGCAGGCTGTTAATAAACTGTATCTCATTCATTATTCACGGCAAAATTAAGTCCAAAGAATTCTAGCTCATTTGCCACAGGAAAACCCCAGAATGAACCACCCATGCTTTAAGAATAATAGTTGGTCTCCAAAAGCAGTTGGCATGCTGATTGTAGAGATTTGCCAGATATGTGGAGGCACAGCACTGCAGCGGAGACAAGGAGTGATGCCAGAATAAAAAACAATTTTCTTTTTCTGGTACATGAGCTAAATTGCAGGCAGAAAACACCAATTGACACGATTAACGTGGGGCGTAAGAATGGTGCTCTGTGACAGTGGATAATGAAGCTCAAGAGTTCAGCTCGTGGGCTACCAAACTTTTATTTTGATTAAACAAAATTCATCTGGTTTCAATTTTCACTGAGTTTTTTTTTCTCTCTCTTTTAAGTAAAAAGAGAGTGCCCCAACTGGAAACAAAAGAGGGGGGAAGGCCAGTGTGGTTTTGACAGAGTGAGTGTGTGTTTTTGTGAGGGGAATAAATGGAGGGGGGGGGTTGTTTCTTCTGATTCATCTGATTCCTTCATGCCACTGTGGCACAGGCTGTATGTATTGTCAGACATGTTGCCATGGCAACAGCTGCAGAGTAAGGAAATTTTTCTTTCCTTTTTCGCACCCCTCTCCTCCTCCTTCTCCTCCTCTTTCTTCCTTTCTGTCCAGTACCTTGTCAAATTTCTGCCTCTCTCTCTCCCTCCCTCTCTTTCCCTCTCTCCGACTTGTACAGACATGGTTTGCAGAGTTTTGGGTGGGGAATGTTCAGGTATGCATTTGCACACACACACACATATTCTGTCTGTGTGCGGCTGGTGTAGCTACTCGGGAACAATGAGTCTCAAAAAGAGACTTTCCTTCAAGAGGACCTGGAACTTCGGCGCTGTAAGTAAACTGTGGTTTGCCGACTGAACCTCCTCTTGCTCCTCTGTATGAAGCCGGGAGAGTCTCTTTCGTTCAGTCAGCTGTTTTTCTCATTAATCTCCCTCTTTGTCGCTCGTCTCTCTTCCATTCAGAACAGCTGTTTGAAGCGGCAGGGACTCGTGGATGTTAGTTTGCGGGGTGCTAGAATCAGCATTGACTCGTGTAAAACTTTCAAAGAAGTTTTTGTGTGTGTGTGTGTGTGTGTGTGTGGTAAAGTGTTGAACAGGGTACATCTCAACCCAGTTTTTAAAGACAGGAACATGCCTAAACAAGCCCAAAAGATTAAAAGACTCAGTTTTAAAACATCAGAAATTCACTCTTGAGAGAAGTTAATGGGTCACTGTGGGTGACCCAAATGGGTCATTTGTGTGAATGCAGTTTATCTTTCAACCTATTTAACACTAATGAGAGTCTGCTCTAGTGATGAAGTCTCACTTCAGATGATAAACATAAATCTGTCTGTCTCATCATCTACGTTCCTTCAGCATGTGGTGTCTCAAGATGACAGACTATATGTCGTGTGACTGTATCATAGTAAAGCTAGAAGTCTTTTCCAAAAGCCAACTCATGCTCTTCTCTGAGCCAGGGTACCCACTGTAGCTTGTATTCTGATTTTGTCCATTTGGTTGATTACAACGTAATGTAGACATCTTTCAGAGGCGTTCCAATTGGGAAGTGGGATATTTGCAATTTAGCCTTTATATGAAAGAGATCAAAGAGAGCCTATAGCACTGCTGAGCCACCCACAGTGGACCAGCTTGTCACCAGAGGTGTCAATAGAGGAAGGGCGTGTATGGACAAGAGGTGATCGTGTGCCTTGGTCATCACTTCGGCATCATTGTAGGGGACTTGTGGGCGAGGAAGCAATAACGAGTTGAAAAACACACAGTGGTGTGTGTGGTCTAACCCCTGCAGCCTCATACATACAAACATACACACACCAGCCTCTTTATGTTTGCCAGCTCTGCCCGGTCAACCTTTACAAGTATGATGTGCAGTGATATCATTGCATTTGAAAAAAGTGCTTAAACAAATTGTCAATCAATGGATTAGTTGATCCCAGGGTTATGAAGTCATTTAAAAGCTAAAGAGCATTTGTTTTTCCAGCCTCTCACATGTGAGGGTTTGCTTGGTATCTCTGTTTTACATATTTGGAAACTGAACATCTTTGTAAATCCAACCACATATTTGAACTTTGAACAGTTAGTTGGAAAAAACAATCTATTTGAACATATTACCTTGGACTGGGTATTTGTCTTGAAAATGAAAATCTGTTATTCAGGGAAAAAATCAGCAAATCAGTCAACTCTTTTCTTAGATGTGAATGGAATATGAGAGTAGATTTCATGTTACGTGATGTGAAATTATGTGACGTACTTGCTCAGATTAGTTGCAGTTTTGCAATATTCCATTCATTCATTTTGAGGCTTAGACATTCTTACTCAACTTATGACATGTTTGTCATTGTCATAAATCTCCTCTGACACAAGCATGTGATGAGTTATTGTAACTCCCAGTTCAACTCCTACAAGAAATAGATTTGTAATTTCAAAGTTTCAGTCTGGAGACCTTTTGTTTGTCCGAAATTTATGTCACGCTGTGTGATGTCTGCCTTGTCCTTTAAAATTAACCACAGTCACAGCACTCTATATATTTAAGGTTAGCGGTTTAGCTGTTTTTAGATCTAAAGGGAGAGACAGATGGAGTGGGTGTTTTCTCTTTTCTCTCTGCTCTGTTTCAGCTTCATGTTGGTCTTCATCCTTACCCACTCATGATTACTGTACACATGCTGGCCACCACAGAAGGGGTGGCTTTTGGGTGTTGACTATATGGGGTTGGACTCAGCAGCAACAGAGTTGTAAAGAGGCTATGACAGACAATTAGTGGTTTAGTGGTCTATGTCTGATAGAGCTTTTGCATGTGGTTACTCCCAAAATGGAACAAAGGGTCACGTCAGTGCTCATGACAGTGGCTAGATCCCTTGACCTTAGATGGTCGGTTGAGTAGGCTAGTCCAGTATATGTCTGGACTGGTTCTGAGACTGATTGATCAAGCTGAAAACATCAAAACTCAGACTGGGAAAAAAATGTTTCACTTTCAAAACCAGCCCCATCAGCACCCATCATTCTTGTCATGTTTCCATGGTATTACAGCTCTACAATCATGTATTATGCATTTTCACTAAAGCACAAACTGTGTGTACTGCTCACACCAAAGCTCAAGCCAGACAATAAGAGCCTTGTTTAGATGTATTATCAGCCTTGAATATTCACACTTCTAAGTGGCAGCTCAGAAAACACTCTTCTGGAAATAGTCTCCCCTTTTTAGATGAATCCTCCAACGCACCAATTTTTCAAGTGTTCTTGGACCAAGCCCGAAGATGTGCCTCTCATATCCTCCCCTGCATTTAAATTTATTTATGACACAGCTCAGGAATTAAACCTCTCTTTATTAGCCTAACTAAAATTATGCTAACAGGTTTTAGAGAACCCCCATGCTGAGGCAGTTATTACTAATTGAGGAATTGCAAGCAAATATTTGTTGAGCCATCATGCGTTCAGACATGGGTGGTGTTTTATTGAGCATTATTCCTTGGCGATAATTATACGCAGCTATGGAAAGTTGTCACTGTGAAATTTCCATGCCCACTGGGGCTGATTGTGCTATTTGCCCTTTGTTCAGGAACATCTATACACGCATAAACCACTCATTCCCTGAATTAGCAAGTGAAAAGAGGGCTATTACAGGCAGTGATGGCCTCTCAAGTAGCTCTGCCTTGATGAGCTCTGATCTTTGTGACAACAGTTAGCAAGAATGCACACATTCAGGGCTGTGAGTGTGTGTGAGGATAATATAAAATGAGGGGTGGGTCCTGGTGTGGAGGTGTGAACAGCTGTGTTTGGTAGTGGTCAGAGGGTCCACCCACTTACAAATTAATGTGTCCCTGCATACACACACACTCACATACAAACCACAAAGACACACCTCAGAACTACTGGTTGGATGCCTGGAGAGACACTATCAGCACAGTCTTCAGCCTCTTGTCTTAGCACAGGAGGTCAAAAGAGCAGCTTCTCACTGATGTCTCTCTTTGTTCTCTTTCAGTCGGTTGCTTCTTCAGATGGTGGTGAGTACCCTTTTTACTACTACTTTTAAAATGCATTTCTTTAGGACAAAATATAATATTGTATCATAAACAATTGGTATTAAAACTATGTTATTAACTATTTCTGATCTTGAAACTGAAATAAAAGCTTTTCCTTAATCATGTCCTTTTACTAACGTTACTAACAATTTCATCTTGTCTAGCTTGTAGTGTTTTCTCTATTTTGTATCTGCATTTTCATTTCTAATTTTCTACCCTTAACACAGAACTTTGTAGTTGCTCAATAAAGTGGTCTAATAAAAAGACTTTTTGCAAGGAAGGTGTATTCACTGTAGGCCGCATGCCTCATTAACAAAGGATGTTTGTTGAGCGTGTTTTGGGTCACAGTCAGTGCTAGCGAGCATGCTGTCTGGTCTTCCCTTTCAAAGCAGTTTTAATAACGTTTGCTAACAGGCTGGCCAAGGCTGCGGTGAGAAGTGCAGCTCTGCTCCTTTCACTGTGGATGTGGATCAGACATACAGGGCTGTTTGCTTTCTAAAGCCATCTCATTAACTGAGCTGCACACAATGTGGTAAACACAGATCCCAGAGCCTCAGTCCTGATACATTAAACCAAGTCCAAACAAATGGCTTGTCAGCAAACTGTAGACAGAGAGCTGACTCCAAGTGACACAGGGAGTGCAATCATTTGGCGTTCTTGTGAAAAAAAAATCACTATTTTTCAAATTGTCATACTTAACATAAAGCCTGTGTAATTTTAACAATACATCCATTGATTCAAATGAAACAAATGTAAAGACAGAAGGATAAACTAAGTTTTAAGGTCATACAGAGGCTGCATTAGTCATAACCCGAAAGACCTCACTGTGAGGCTGTCAGTGATGTCATGTACTATTTACATCGCTTTTATTTCACAATGCCATGGTCAAACTACACCCATTTGTAAATCCACCCTACTCCCTTTACAGGCATTTTGGTAAGATGAAGATTTGCAGTACTGCACCTTACTTGACCAAGCTAACATTTCTGTTGTTAACAGCAAAGATAAAGTCTGATAATAGTAGTTGCCCGTGTCAACCAGTTAGCTCTCCACAGAATGACAACAGCTTCTGTGTACTTCTAACCAATCCTACTGTGATCCTTCTGTTTTTTTGTTTTCATTGTGCGCTCCTTGATTGGTCGGCACACAGCTCTAAAGTGGCCATCTGCTGCCATGATTGCAGGTACTGTCTAGACCGAGGCCCCCACTTTAGCTAACCACCAGCTCCTGGATCCTTACCCACTCTCCCTCCTTGTCTCCTTTTAATCAGCCGTGTCACTCCACGCTTCCCTCATAATCCCGCACATCAACATTTTTTGTACTTTCATGTTCACTTATTGTGTAATATTTGCCAGTGAAAGATGTACCTTAAGGTATAGTAAAGAGTCATTAGCCTCCCCTTTACTCCTTTGGCCATATAGTCTCATACATTCTCTATATGTGGTTTTTATGGTGCTGTTTTGTGGCACCATTTGATTCCATTGTGTCTAGACAGTTTTATGACTTATTTTGAGTTGCTACCTTTCCTGACTACAGTAAGATCAAGACTTTGATTAAACTGCTGACGCATTATGTGCCTGTCCTTTAACCCCCAATTTCCCTTAAAATAAACTTAAGAAAATGGTATTAGTAGTAGTTTTGGTGTTTTAGTGAGGTAGCTCAGCCAGTAACATTAACACTAGAACCCAAATCTGAGAAAGTTAAAAAAAATTGTGCTTTTTATTGTTTTGTCTGCTGCATCTTGTTATATTTTCACCAAAAACCATAGACATGCAGATGTGTATGATCTGTATTAATAGAAGATATGTATTTTTTTTTAATTGTGCCTTGATGAGTTCAAGTAAAGTATATCAGAACTCAATTACAGAAATATTACAAATTCAAAGTATATTAAACAAAATCAGGTTAAAAGAAAGAAAAACACCAAAATATTAAAAGGTACAAAAGGGTAAACTGGATGATAATTCCAATATTCCCTCTGGCTGTAATTACCTTTTAACATTAGAGCTTTCTAACCTTTACATTGCTCCCCATCTCCCTGCAGACTACAGTGGAGTCCAGTTGCAGGGATGCTGCAGCCAAAGCAGCCTGAACAGTAATGGCAGTCTTCCAGGAGCAGGCAGCCATCGGGGGCTTCCAGAGCAGCGTGTGGCCAGCTGGGCTGCCTGTTTTGAACGCCTCCTCCAGGATCCAGAGGGCGTTCGTTACTTCTCGGTGAGCTGGGAAAAAGTTTCTCAAGTTTATTGAAGTGTTGACAAAAAGAGCTGAGATGAAGTGTCATGGCACTTCAGCATTAAGATGTAGTAGATGAGTCGTAGGGTTGTGTGTTGCTTGGATTTTATAGATTCTGCTCATCGATTGTGTTTCTTACTGAACCATTGTTTTGAGTCCAGGTCTGTTATTAGAGTGGGAAAGAAAACTAAAATATGATGGTAACAAAGCCTTCTTTGTGAAGAAAAATATTTTCTACAGTTTTACATTACTGTTACTTATGCCTGGTGCTTTATGTCTAGTGCTTTTCCATTAGCTGGTGATTTGCCATTTTGACTGCAATTAGGGTCTGCATTTGTATACAGTGTTACATTCAATGTTTTGTCCTCCTACTTAAAAGATTTGTTTGAATTTATCCCACAACACCTTCAGAAAGCTCAACCTTAAGTTCTGGCGTCCCAGAATCACCTCGCTCCTCACCTTCTCTCAGCACTGATCAGAGCTGCACTCGCCTACACCATCCTACGCCTACACTTACACCAATCTTGTTCACAGCATAACACCTAATAATGTCTTTCATCACTACTGGTCTGAACAACAACAACAGCACTGGGAAAAGTGATGACCAGCTTGAGAACATATAGAAACTTTTGGACCATATGTTTTCACAGGAATTTCTCAAGAAAGAATTCAGTGAGGAGAATATCTTGTTCTGGCAGGCCTGTGAATACTTCAGTCATGTCCCTGCAACTGATAAGAAGCAGGTAAGTCCACAGTATGTAACTACATATGCAGTTAGGACTTTGCGCTTTGTATACTGTGGTCCAGTGTAAACTGGTAGATAACGACATTGTTAAAAACCTACTGTGTGCACTGGTTAAATTATAGTTGTCTTTGTTTTTGGCTTCCAGTCTAAAACACAAATAAACGAAAAGGGCTCCAGAAAAAGAAAATGGTTAGAGAAACAATAAATATAGTTTTCTGTAGAAGAAATAGTTTGTGACTTTCTCCAAGCCACTTAATTAGCTGATCCCTAATATTTATTTTGTGACCCCATTTGTGGCTCTGGTTTGAAACCACTGCTTTACAATCCACATCTTGATGCCCAATTAAATGTGTGAAAAACGATTTTTAAATGATTAGATAAGAAGACATGTAGCAACATAACTTTCTGCAGTTGTTTATAATTCAGCATCACCAAACCTCTGCCCCACAGCTGTCCCAGAGAGCAGGAGAGATCTACAACAGCTTCCTGTCCAGCAAGGCCACCATGCCTGTCAATATTGACAGTCAAGCGCAGCTGGCTGACGACGTCCTCACCTCCCCACGGCCCGACATGTTCAAGACCCAGCAGCTCCAGGTACAAACAGACAGCAGACAGTTGATAAATAGAAAATCAAGACATTTTCTCGACAGTATAATTAGGAGGCTTTCTGTGCAGTAGGGGGTTTGTTCTCATCTAGCCTTTAGTCACTTTGCACAAGCATATTGGGTTTTTTGGTGGCCATCTGGGTTTGTTTTCGAAAGGGCTCTGAGGCTTTACCAGAGAGATAAACACAAACTGGCATACACCCACAGAGAATCTAGAGCATACTGTACACACAGACACATAGACACACCGTTAAAGATCTGTATATTTTCAGCTTGCACATGAGCATGATAAAATGTTAACTGTTAGGACACCTGTCATAACATCAGCTGTAACCATATGTTAGCACTAGTAGTCTTGTCTATTTCATTTTTCTCTTCCTCATTCCCCAAGTTTTTTTTACCCATCATGCCCTTTTGCAAATCTCATTACCTCTAATTTTTTTTCTCACTTTCACTAACCCTTTTTATGTCTCAGTGTCACTGTTTTTTTTTTTTTTACTTACAATCACCTCCCTCTTGCTTCACACCTCCAGATCTTCAACCTGATGAAGTTTGACAGCTATTCCCGGTTCCTCAAGTCATCCCTTTACCAGGAGTGCATGCGTGCTGAAGTGGATGGTCAGCCTTTGCCAGACCCCTACCAGATCCCCTGTAGTCCTGCACCATCCAAACACAGTGCCAGCTCAGACCGCTCCACCCTCTCCACTCCAAAAAAGGTGCCACTAGAGATTTAGACTGGTTTAAAGGGGCTAATGATGGAAATATATGGGTGCTCATTTGTTCAGTTTGGCAGGTTAAATACATCTTGATCCATCCCACAGGAGGCCAGAAAGCAGAGGTCCGGGAGGTCACTGAATGAAGACAGCAGAGATGAAAGCGCTGACAAGAAACGTGGGATTTTTTTCTCATGGTCCCGCAACAGGAGTTTTGGAAAGGGTCCAAAGAAGAAGGAAATTGGAGACATTAACCTTGGTGAGAAATTAATTAACAAGCCTGTTGCCTATTAGTTATAAAGATCCTTCTTTTTAAAGAGTGTTGTGCAACACACAAACCTCCAAAATGCTGAAGTGTCCTTGAACAAGATACCAAACTGCTGCCAGCTCCAGGGTTGCCATGAGCTACATTCAGGGGAGGCATGTAGAAACACAGCTACCCTGCAGTGATCAAAGTGTTCCTATTGGTAAAATGGCAAAAACATACTTGTTGCAACTCTGACATTTTGACACAGTTAAGAGAGTATTATCCACAAAGATCCAGGATCTGAAGGTGGCAAAATATCAATATGTGGTCAATACTGAAATTTTTAATCAACTAAAATATCATTTTCTGATTTCTTTTAGACTTCTAAGCTTTGTGAAATACTTTAGTAATGACCATTTCTCATTTATAGTGAGTTAGTTAGTAAATATCTTCTGAAAGCATAAGTCATTTCAGTCCAAAATTCAGCATAAACAATCAATGTTTACTCACATAGCTTGTCTGATGACATACACCTTGTGCCTGCCAAGATTTTGTGGTGCAAGCCGCTATCACAAATCAAAAACATTGTTATTAGTCATGTCATGTTAGTAGTGCACTAGTGTCTCTTATCAGCATCAACTCATCCCTTGTGCTGTTTTGTGCAGAATACTGGGGCAGTAATGGGCGGAGGGAGTCCCAGGGCTCCTTGTCGTCCGGTACCAGCCTGGAGATGGCCACTTCCTGCTCTGCCGGCAAGATTGAGGTAAGATTCCTCTGGACAGATCACCATGGCAACACAGAGCCCAGTGTCTGGTGAAGACATCATTATAGGTCATAGTTGTTTTTTTAGATGGAATAAATCAGAAGGTAAAGAAAAACTGTAGCTACAAGTACAACAAGACATAAATCTTCCCTTTTTGCTAAATTAACCCTCTTTTTGTTTTTTAAATCTTCCCTCTATAGTCTGATAATCGCCACTCAGTGGGAGTTTGGGACCGCTCCCCTAAACATTGCAGTGTGATTCTACCTAATGGTGCATGCTCCTCTATCACACTTCGGCCTGGTGCTTCCATCAGGGACGTCCTCCAAGATCTCTGTCACAATATTAGTGTCAACATTGCAGCTGTTGACCTCTTCCTGGTGGGAGGGGAGAAGGTGAGGAAGCCAAACACTGCCAACAAATTACTAACAAATGCTAAGAACATCTGCTGCTAATAGATCAGAAAGTAGAGCACTGCTGCAAGTGCCCCTTGAATGAATTTATTCAGCTCTCTGTTTATCACAAATCAAACTGTAATAATACAGTGTGACTAAACTTACTATTCAAATACCTTAATTTTGTAAGGAGTCTTTATGAGAACTATCTGAATTCAACCAAAGTGAATTGGAAAGATTATAGTGGATTTAAGTGGAGATGGTCTTTTTAGTTACTGCATAAAGATGTTATAGTATGAAGTGTCCTGGGTTTGTATTTCGCTAATGTGCACTTTTTTTTTCCCTCATAGCCTTTGGTGTTGGACCAAGACTGCATGACCCTCAGCTCTCGAGACCTTAGGCTGGAGAAGCGGACCTTGTTTAGGTATGAACAATCAATTAAACTTTGACTGGCAGCATCAATTTCCTCTCCAGATCCCACATTTTCTGTCTGTGCGTTCAATGCTGTGATATTTGCTTTTTCTGCTCTTAGATTGGACCTGGTACCCATTAACCGCTCTGTGGGTCTGAAAGCCAAACCTACCAAACCAGTGACCGAGGTCCTACGTCCTGTGGTGGCCAAGTATGGCCTCCACCTCAGCGATCTTGTGGCCAAAATAGTAAGTCTTCCCTGCTGGTCACAATGGCTTAATGTGTTTGAAGCTCCTGTGTGTCCAGAGAGCAGCATGTGCAGTGTGTGACAGTGCCACAGGGTGGAGTATCATGGTTAGGGGAGGGAGGCAACCGCATCCTTTTCCATCTCTACACAGTGGTTAGCACTCTGACTCAGCCCAGCCTCTGAAGATGGAGCACTAGGGCTATAATTAAGAATGACGACACTCCTCAAACATGCCGACTCTTTACTCCTCCCCTAAACCCCTGCCAGACAATTTATTTTAGTCTTGCGGGTTTCCAGGCATTATAACTGTATTATACAGTAGACCAGAGCTCAAAGATGGTTTATAAATTGAGCAAATGCTCATGCACTCAGATTGCAACCATATGCTAAGATGTATTAAACAGCAACACGTGTCGACTTTTGCAAAACAGGTGAATAATACTAACTTGTTGACCATCTAATTGTGTTTTGTTTCAGAGTGGAGAAACAGAGCCTTTGGACTTGGGGGCCCCCATATCAAGTCTGGATGGCCTGCGAGTTGTTTTGGAGCAAGTAGACCCAGCTTCTGGGAAAGGTGAGACCATTGACACATAGTAAACCAATAACAAATATTTTAAACTGACAAAAGAAGTTACAGATGTTATATGACAAAAAGACCAGGAAACCATGTTCACCTCTCTTAATTCATATTCAAGTTTTGCAGAACAGGTCTCTTAAGTGTCCTCTCCTCCCATCTGTCTCTCCGTCCTATTTTATCAGTTTGATGAATTTATGTGTGTCTCTCTCTGTTTTTCTCTTTCAAATAGACAAATCCAAGTCTTCCTCACTAAAGAACCACCCTCCTTCTAGGAGTTTTTCTGCAACAGTAAGTACTCCCAACATCTTTACTCTCATTCAACATTGTGCTAAAAAGTTCAGATGTGGCTTTTGTCATTTTCTATTGCTGTGCTGCTTCTGCATAATTCAGATTAATTGGATAGCAGCCCACATTAATCTTGTGTGTAGCCAATGCTAAGCAAACAGTTGGTGTTTATTTTCTGGGTTTTTTTTTTTGTATTCTTTGCCCTAACACTGCCTGTGGCTGACTCACTCACTCATGTTTCTGTGCTGAAGTTACTGCAACATATGTAGGTAGATCATACTTATACTGCCAAGGTCAGAGTCAACAGATGGTCCAGTTGCGTCTTTACATGATGGTCTCAGTAAATCTGGACACTCTGCTCAGTAGGGTGCTTAGTAGCTCATGCTTAGCATCCTCCTTCAACTTCCACCCTCCCGATCCCTCCATCCCCTAACAGAGTGCATTGTTATTGTTGCATCTGCAGGGAGATGAGAGGTCAACACCAAAGGACTTTTCTGTGAGAGCAAGTGGACCAGACTCAGCACTCCCAGGGGAAAAGAGAAAACAGAAAAAGATTAATATAGATGAAGCTGAAGGTAAATCCCCCTTTTCCTTCTTTCTTTCTCCCTGTTTTCTTTTTTTATACTTGTGGTGGATTTCTTAGCTTTGCTTTGCCTCAGGACTAACTGATATCTTTGGCAGCTCTAGAGGGGTATTTTTTCTGTCAGGTGTGAAGCTGCTACGCTGCATGTTAAACCCAACTAATCCTTTTCTGTCAGGTGCTCAGCTACTTGGAAAGTTTAAGTGAGAGAATTTGTTTGATCTGTTTTGCAGAATTCTTTGAGCTGCTGAGTCGCGCACAAAGCACCCGAGCCAACGACCAGCGTGGACTTTTGAGCAAAGAAGACCTTGTGCTTCCTGACTTCCTGCGTCTGACCCCACCCACGTCTTCCTGCTCGGTCTCCTCTGACTTGGCGTGCTCCACTCCTGACTCCCTAAAACAAAGCAGAGAGAACGGCATCTCTTCGCGAGGGCTCCTCACCTCTAGCCTTCGTTCGGAAAGCCTGGACTCTTCCCTCAGCTCCAGTGCCAATGGACACTCCGGGACCAGGCGGTGCCTGATGCCCCCTCCTCGCCACCCAACTTTCGGCACCCACTTGTCCCCCATACCCAGGCCTTCAGACACCCGGCCAAGCCTCCGCACCGTGGAGGAGGACGCCCACACTGACCTGACACTTGTGGGTGAGGGCGACATCAGCAGCCCAAACAGCACATTGCTGCCTCCAACACCGTCCCCCATGCTGTCCTTCGATAGCAGCCTGCCTGAGGCCAACTTCACTCCACCACCATCCTGCTCCCAGTCTCAAGACACAGGTGGAGAGGGAAAGTCAAGTTCAGGTATTTCTACAGTGTAATAAAGCAGTGCTCGGTGTGTTTGCGTGTGTGTCGTATGTGCATGTGTGCGCTCTTTCCTGTGGTCTAAACCCGACCACCTCCATGATAAACCTCCCTCTACACTGACTCTGATGCACTTTAATGACAAATTGATATTGACTCTTTCTCAGTTTGCCAATCATTTAAACTGATTTGTTTTATTAAACATAGCAAAGCATGTGTGTGATTGATCTTAATTACACTCAGTCATCGTGTAAATAGTGGTGTGTATATTTTGTTCAGTGAGTAACGTTTACTTGGATGACACTCCCTACTCTACAAATTGTTGGGCTCTCCATATGACTGGAATTAATTTATTCCAGTTAAATATTTAGAATTTATTTTGTAGGTTTGGGTGCATGAGAGCGCTGATGTAACTGATTGCAGAGCTTATAAATATTAATAATATATGCATAATGCATACAGATTAACGATCAATATTTGACAGTACTGTAGTCGGTAAATGTTGTACTGAGGACTATGTTTCAGAGCAACTAAACAATTGAAAGTTCATATCATAAGATGAGCAGTTGTGTTCCCTGGCATTATGGCTTTATCATGTACAATTAGAAAACATTGTAGTAAGCCAGAGCCATTGTTTTACAGTGTTGGACCTGTAAATGCTAAACAATCATTACTAAACAAATGCTGTATTCCTTTCCATCCCACCACCTCTAGTTAAGAGCAATTCAACAATGTCGGTGTCAAAAAGGGTTTTTTTTTTCTTACACAACTCTCTACAACCATGAGTCATTAAATGGTGTCAGCTCTCACTGTAGCAATTTGAGCAATGGTGAAAATAATTAGTCACTGAAGGACAAGTGCTTCTTAGCGCCAGTGACATTGTTGAATTGCCTGTCATTCTTTATCTGGGTCATTCACTCCCTCTCTAGATGCCTGTTGTAGATAATCACTGCCAATAAACTCTGTACCTGTGATTGAGTAGATCTAATAAATGTTAGTATTGGAAATCACTCTCGTCTGTCTTTTTACACGTTTGTGAACTCAGTTCGCCTCCTCCTCCTCCTCTTCCACCACCACTTCTCCTTTCCGCCTCCGCATGCCTTCTCCCGTTCTCCTTTAGCTCAGTTTTATTTTGTCTTGTAGCTTCCTGCTCTCATCAGCTCCCACTCCTTTGTGTACTTTTCTGTGTGCAATTGTTTGAGGGTGCCTCTTCTCGCTGTGTGTTTTCTGCTCAGATTGTTCAGTGTGGTGTGTTTGTGTGGTCTTGTCAAACATTGCTTGGTCTACCTGCTCTGTGATTCATGTGTTATATGTGGGGTCACAACTTTGTTGTTTGTAGCTTTAGTGTGGCATTGTGGGTCTCTTGAGTCTGTCTCCTGTTAAACTTGTGTTTTCAAAGTTTGTAGGCGTGTCAGTTCAATTCGGTATGGAGCGTAAGAACATCATCATCTCCCACAGATGGGTTTCATTTTCTGTTTTCCGTCTTGACTTGTTCTTTTTCCTACTCCTCGTCTCTGTGAGTTTCTGAGATTTTAAGGTTCACAATCAAGTGGTGAATTGATTTGTATTGGTGTTCTCTGCACTGTGTGTGTGTGTGTGTGTGTGTGTGTGTGTGTGTGTGTGTGTGTGTGAGTGTGTGTGTGTGTGTGTGTGTGTGTGTTCAGATATCCAATTAGAGACAACATGTTTTGATTCTGGCTTTAAAGAAAATCCCAGGAATCCTTTTTTGAAACACTGTGAACTCGACCAAAAAGAAGATAATTATGCTCAACATGTTTCCCAGCAACAAAGCAAATGCTCTTTTGATGAGTATCTTGCACTTCAAAGCACTTAATCAAAGGAGCATGGACATGTTCACTCTGACCTCACTGCCTTGTGTTAATAACTAAGCTTAAATGAAAGGTGATATGTACAAAAGATGATGAGGAAGAATCGAAGCCTTTCAGCTCCTCCACAGGCTCGCTCCTCTTTTCTGGCTGCTAAGCGCATGAGCCTGGTTTCTTCCCACCACCGGGCGCCATGGTAACCTTATCCATGAGTTGACTGAGCTACAGATAGAAACTGTCACTACCGGTTTTCATCCATCTCCCAGCCTCTTTCACTCCGTCTGTCTCTTTCTTCGACTTGCTAAAATAGAAACATAGCTATGATTCAGTATGGCCATATTTTTATCACTGTTAAAACCACAGTGTGGCTGAATCTGTGCTGGGATCTGCAAACATGGAAACGCAGCAATGCCTCCATTTTACCACTTGTTAGTGACTTCATGAAGTTAAGTTTGAATTTGAGTGGAAAGCCACATTCACTGGAACAATAATGAGTTTAAGAGGAAAATTGATTAAGAATAAACCAATCAGTCCAAACAAGATCAGTTAAATAAATATGGTTCAATAGCTTTTCTCCTCATCTACTTGTTTCAGTCAGCCTCTCCAGGTTGTGTATTGCTGTTAGACTGACGCCCTCTGCTGTTTCAAGTGAACAGATATAATTGATGCTGAGGTGATAACATGTTCCTCTATTTATTTATAGTCAAAACTTACAAAACACCACACCAGGAGGTATAAAGTGCCATAGAAGAACAGTTTCACACCAGATTTGTGACTGTTGCTTATATGTGAGGTTGTATGGATGAGTAAGTATAAACATTCACCCTCCTCAGTACCAAGAGTTTTTCAGGCCCACAGGTAGTTTAGTCCATTCACTTGGCGGATCAGGTGTAAATTAGGACCCTGATTAGACTGTAAAAATAAAAACCAGAGGGGATCTAGTCTGTATCCAGACGACCAAAACAGTTTTATGTTTCCTCAATCATTTCGTAATCATGGCTGTAATGACTTCTCCCTGTCTGCCAAGCAGCAGGTCTGTAGAGACTGGGACGTCCACTAGGGGGTGATGTTACACAGTGTAACTCCATTGATAGGACACTGATTTGAACTCTACATGGAGCATTTAGTTGAGTCAACAATAAAGCCATCCTGTTCATAAACAAAATCAAGCTGTGGTATTTAATTGCCATCAGATACCTAATGAGCAGTAAGATGTAGAAAAGATGATATTAAGATTGGGTTTCCTCATCCTTTCAGATGCTAATTGCTGTGATTGTTGTTCAGGGTAATAGTTTGGCTTGTGTTATTAAAGAGTTCATTAAAGGGTTCCTCATAGTAAGTGGGACATCTATCCCACGGACCAGCTATCACCAAAAAGTGCTCTGTAATGACTCCACTTCAGGAGTGTGCACCTGAGGCACCACAAGGCTCGATTTCCCCTCAGGCCTGTGTCACATCTTCCTCCTCATGTCCCTGCATCAGCTCTCAAAGCTGGCAGCTGCTGACCCCCGGCCAGCCTTATCATCCATCTGGCGGTCAGAGGACTCAACGCAGATCATTGGCAGTCAGCCTCAGCGAGGACTGTAGCTGGGTCTGTTCCAGTCAGGCTGGTCTGTCTCAACTCCCTGCTGCTGCTGTCATGGCTGTGGACAAGACTCGCCACAGACGACATGACCATGTAAAATCCATGTGTCAAGAAGTCATTTGTACCCGTCACTTACCTTGAATATGAAAAATAGGCATTGTTTAGGTACATTGTATAGGTTTTCTATAGGTAAATAATGAGGGGAAAATACATACATTTTAATGAGGTGCTGGGTCACAGATACGAGATGTATGGAAACACAACTTCAAATAAAAAAATGCATTGCAGTCAATGTATGATGTATGACCATATATATATATATATATATATATAAATTTTTTTTTCTTATGGGTATGCTTATTAGGTATCTGATATATATATATATTATTCAACATGGTCCCAAGTCATGTATTGTAAACAACAATTTCAGTTTTAAAACAAAAACTATTATGTGGTAAGATATGATAGCTCTGTAGTTACAAGAGGACTGCCTCCTCATAGCAGCAATGTTCTTGTGTTGCTTTCCTGTCTTTTGGCCAATGAATGCTGGGATGTTTTACACCCCATATCCATTGACCCATAACAGTAATAAGTAAATATGGAGCAGTGGTTCCCAACTCTTTCAGATATTCAGCTTGTGACTGATGGTGGTGTGATTGTAAATGGTCCATCTTTGGGTTCTGGACTGTAGGTCAGACAAAATTTGATATTTAAAGACATCAACTTTGGTTAAGGGAACATTGGGGATATTTACTATACTTTACTTTAAAAATAAGTTGCAATCCAACCTGTGACTTGTGACACATTTTTATGAGCATCTGAAGTAAAAACATACATTTGTAACCCTGAAGAGATAAAGGATGCCATATTTCACATTAGGTTTTTTTCATCATCATGTGAGCCTTCAGATCTTTCCCGTAACCCATAATTCATGGCTTTGGAAGTACTCATTTTATCCAATAAACCCCAATTAATCAAAATGCTTCATCTAAGAGCTCTACATACCGACATCAATACATCACATCCTGTGGAAAATCCTGTGACAGAGACCTGAGACAGAGCCAGCTGTGATAAGAACTAATAAGAAGATGAATAATTTCTGTTTTTGACGTATGTTGTGACTCTTTGTCTCAGAATGAAACTCAGCACCATGTTCTTCAACTCCACACATAACCTTGGAAGTTTTGAAAGCTCTTTGTATCTGCTTTTTTGAGGGGGTTTGGTTCACCTTGTACTTTGTTACAAGCCAGTGGTTATGCTGAGGGTATGTGTAAGGTCAGCTGTTGGATCTCACAGGCTGTGTTTACATCTGTACTGGACAGCAGTGAATCACAGCCAGCGGATTCAGGAGAGTCCCTGTGTTGAAGTGCTGTGTTTGAGTCACTTGGGCCTCTGTGTTTAGAGTCTTTGGGGCCATAGGGTTCACATGACAAGTGGAGAGTTTATCACTCATCATAACTATAATGCAAGCACCCCGGAAACTTTGGCTTTTAGCCCCCTGACTGCACTCACATAAGAAGAGGGTGATGTTATAGCCTCCATGTCCCACATGCCCTCTTTAAATTTCACAGGCCTGGGCTTTCTGATGAGGTCATGCAGCCCTCATCGCAGACCTGGAGGAAGTGAATTCATATATTTCACCCTGGCTTTATTTCATTATGTTTTTTTCCCAATGAATTGGCAAGCAAGTTAAGCAAGTTTGAGCAGAAGCAGTTATGTCATCACGTTTGTCTTGACAACATCTATCAGGATTACACAACTATACAATTGTCAGATAATACAGACACATGTGTTCATTAAAGTGATGCAGAGTCAAAATGTATGTGCACCCACCCAATGGGTGACAATGTTTTCATTTCTCAGATCCCCTGAAATGTAATATAGTTATCCCCAGCATCTGGTCATAAAGAAGTGTGTTGTTAAGTCATTGCTCGGTCGCCTGCGGGTCCACATGAGTCAAAGATGCACAAAGATGAGGCAAAGGCAAAGTATAATTGGGTCTTTTGTGTCTATGTTTAGTTGCTGTTATTTAAAAGGACATTTTGGCAACTATATGTAAACTGAAGATTGTTTGTCTGTTATTTGCTTATTATTATTATTATTATTCATATTTGTTTTACATATAAACAAGAAATGAAAGTACATGATATGTGGCAAACCGAAAAAATATCACCCAACTCCACTCTACACCCTGTTTTCCCAGTCTCAGCTTTTTGTTTATAGCTCATTGTTTTGTTTTTTCTGGCCCATAAACCCCAGCAAAATGAGGAGCAGTTTAAATCTACTTAAGCTACCTGTCCAACGGAAAACCAACCAGGTGGAGAACATGATGGAGCATTTAGAAAATAAAGAGCCAGACATTTTCTTAGTGGAGACAAAAACAGAATTTATACTGGAGTGAATATTGGATTTTCATTAGTTAGGTGGACAATAACATTTGAGGGTGGTGCGGTGGCGTGGTGGTTAGCACTGTCACCCTCACAGAGAGTTTGTATGTTTGTGTGGTTGTGCTTGCATGGGTTCCCTCTGAATACTCCAGCTTCCTCCCACAGTCCAAACACATGCGCGTTTAAGTTAATCTGTGACTCTAAATTGTCTGTAGGCGTGAATGTGAATGTGAATGTGAATTAGCGACCTGTCCAGGATGTCCTTTGCCCAATGTCAGCTGGGATTGGCTCAACCCCTTGCAACCCTGACAGATAAGCAGTATAGATATGGATGGATGGACAATAACATATGAATGAAAAAAACAATGAAAAAAAATATGCTGCTCTATTTGCTTAAGATAAATTCTAATGTCTATTATAAGGTTATAATGAGATGGTATGTAGATGCTGTGTTTAGTTCTTACTGTTGCGCCCAAGTGGCCAAAAGAATAATGAATGCATACCAAGTGTTTGGTTGTTTGCCATTTTTCAAACCTGCAGTCATAAACAGATATCTTAAATCTTCTGTGTCTTTCTTTTTTCCAATCCACAGAAGGAAGAACAGAAACAACTCCCAACATCAAATTGTCTGCTGACAGAGCCGACGCTGCACAGACGGTTCAGGAGGTGATGGATGTAGAGGGAGTACATTTAGAGGAAGGAACACTGGAAACGTCCCAGGGGGAGGACTCTGAGCTCAGCCTGAGCTTCCAGGGCTATGTTGCTGAGCTGCGGCAGTGCCAGAGCAAGATGAGGAACGCCCAGATGCCCCAAAATGGCCGCAGTCCACCAGAGGGAAAAGACTGCAAGACAGACCTGTACAAGGCCACAATAGTCTAAAGGGAAACCCCACTGCTGCACTTTTTAAGCCTGAGGCACTGTCTTTTGAAAGAGAATTAGTCAAACGATGGGCTGCATGTACAAAGCTTTTAATCTCCAGTCAAGTGATAGATATTGTATATTTCTTATGAATTCTGATGTCTTCTTGGTGTTTTAGTACTGGTTGTAATTTTGGGACAGTGATCGATTTTTGTTTAGGTATAGTTTAATAATTAAGCACAAAGCAGTTCTATTATGAGCCATGTTAGACTAAGGACAAACAGGAGGGAGCCTGAAACCAACTTTTGGGAACCATTTTCTAATGAAGCATATATTACCTGTTGTTTATAAGTTGTCATGAGTAGCTTTATTATGAGCCATTGCTTGCTAATAAGCCACAAGTGAGATACATCATTGAAAAATATATATTGGCCAAAATTATGAAGCGTTCATTAAACAGTTAAAATTAATAGACATTTTATGTAATTTGACAAAAATATATCAACCCAGTATCAAGCTTTTTTCCACTGATCTTCTGCTTCTCTGATAAGAAAAAGTGTTCTTATTAATGAATTATTGCTGATCGCTAAAGCATTACTAAATTATTAGCTAAACTGTATAGACACTTCATAAAGTTTGACAAAAAGATTTTAACTTTAACTTTTAAAGCTCTGGAAAAAACTAGTAAATGTTTTTTTTTTTTAAATTTACTTATCTTTAAAGTATTACCAATTTATTTATTAAGTATAAATGAATATACAGATTACAATTAATTAAGCTGTACATTACAACTTTTAAATATTTGTGTGTATTAGGTTGTTGCACCAGTACAGGTTAGTTTTTTGTTGTTGTTTTTTTAATGAAAAATGCTTTATAAAATGTGCCCCATTAGAAAATGATACCCACTGTTGTTGGACCATATGTTTGCAGACATATATGCTCTGTTTATAGAATCAAAAGGGAGCAAAATAAAATGTTTCTTAGATATTTAACTATTTCCTGTTTGTATCTTGACACGACTTTATTGCCTGTAGTTCCTGCTTCTGTGGTTCCAAATGTTAAATGATTAAAAAAGCTTTGATGGCTGTAATTCCAACAAACTGATGCACTCACTTTTTTATAATCATTAATCCTGGTGGAAACTATCACCCCGTAAAAAAATACTTGAAATATTCCTTTGTTGGAGTTTATAACCGAAAGACATTCACATTCCTGAATTGACCTTCAAGTCATATTTGTCCAGCTAAATATGTTTGCTAAGGCAGAACTGTCAATAATTAATGGTATAGTTGTCTTAGTCCAATAATCTCCTGCCTTCACCTGGAGATTGGTTCCCCATGTAGACGTGTTCTTCAGTGGTCCAGCCTCCTCTTTGTATTTTTAGCTCAGCATCTGGAGAGGGACTGTTACAGCTGGTGAAAATTAGAGGTTAGATTATGAGACCGGGGAGTTTGTCTTGACACAGCATGTCACTGCTGGAATGCTGACAACACACGAGGCTCACAGGGTTTGTTACACTCTTCATGTTAATTCCTCCCAGTTTTCAAAGGACTGTCATTATTAAATCCTTCATCAGAACAATAATTCCTTCCAGATCCCAGACACACCCCCAAATTGGACTTTCTCTTATCTTTGAAATTCAAGGTAACTCACTAACCACCTGTAAATGTTTTGATGTCTTCCACCCTCTGCTTCTTTGCCAATTAGCAGTTTTGACAGTATGGTTTTATGTTGAGTAAGCACTTTGTTGAAGTTGTTAAAGGATTGTACTCAGTGATGACACATTGCACCAGCATAAAGTTGGAGGAGTATTAGTAACTGTTTGTCAAGCTCCAAACATACACACACATTTTCAATAATACAACTTGGCTTGTTGCAAATCCTTTGACGTGGTTGTCATCAAGCAATGTAAATGTCACAGTACAGTTTAGTTACATCAACACTGAGCTCACCCATATATATATATATATATATATATATATATATACTGTCTCTTATACACAT